>PNEQ01072716.1:20433-46545 GCA_003012365.1 Medauroidea extradentata
TCTCACACGCCAGCAAAATGGCTTCCCTGGCCAGCAACATGGCGGATACGCCTTCAGCCAATCAGCGTAAAGCGACTGCCCTGCTAGCCGGCAGCCAGGCCAATAGGAAACGTGTCGTAACATGCAGAAACCAAACATACACGGGGCTGGAATCAACAACCTCGGTCAGCCAATAAGCGGCCAAGTTCGCCCGTATCAAGCGAGCCGCCACGTCATTTCACGTCTGTATTACTATTTAGTCTGTGATGTGAGTGTGGAACAGCGCCGGAATGAAAGGGTGGGGGAGATCTCCGAGAAAACCCGCTGACCAGCGGGGAACGACCCCGCCGAGAATCGAACCAGGATCACCTTGGTGAGAGTCGAGTGGTGTGACCACTCGGCCACCGCGACCCCATTCAAGAGGCTTCAATCATCCTGATTTCCCTAAATAGGTACAGGCGAATGCTAGGCTGGTTGTTTAAGGATGTTCACGTGGTCGAAACTAATAATTTTGTATTTGCACGACATAATGTTCGCTTTATAGACGTTACTTTTGACTACATTTCCCAGTTGTAATAATGTTGTAGCTGTCATAGTCTTCCTATAGCGGCATGTCAAAGACAGAGTTTGCAAGTTACGGGAACATATGCATAACAAAAACCAAGTTACTTACCCGATTGAAATAATGTACACTGAATTTAGATCACGTTCGTAGAAGAACCGGTCTGGACACTCGCCTATCTAACAACGTATTTTGCTTGACCCCCTTGTTGTTTGGCTGTAGTTCGTCAAGTTACCGAGAATGTCGTACATTTTGGCGCTGTTTTCCGGGCGATCGGACTCAAACTCCGTCCACTTTTTTCCATTGTTAAATTTATAAAGTAAATAAAGATTGCTGGAGCCTTCGCTTAAATTTGTGAACGAAGGAAGTATTTCATAAATTGATAAAAAAAATACGTTTTGATAAATTGTTTATCTTAGTTGGGAGGAAGTGGGCGGAGTTAGAGCCGACCGCCCTAACAGCAGCGCCAAAAACCTACAGCATTGTCGTGAACTTAGTGAACTACAGCCAAACAACAAGGGGGTCAAGTTTCCAGGCGAGTGTCCAGACCTGTTCTTCTACGGCCGTAATTTAGATACTATGAGCAATATTCTAAAAATTTAAAAACACATAACAAAGTCCGTTCGTCTTTTTTAAAAATTGACATAAATGACGTAAAATTCCATCGTTTTCGGAGATTTTAAAAAGTACACAGGAAAAAAGTACACAGGAATTCCCTTTTACGTTTTAATCCTTTAGCATATAGTCCACAAGATCTAGCTTCAGTGCAAATTATTCCATTTGAGTAAGTCACTTAATTTTTGTTATTCCTATATTCCCGTAACTTGCAAATTCTGACTTTGATATGACGCTACGGGAAAACTATGAGAGCTAAGAAATTATTACAAGGGGGAATTGTAGTCACAAGTAACTTCTATAAAACGAACACTATGCTGTGCAAATATAAAAATATGAATTTTTACCACGAGATCACCTTTAACATACGCCATGAATGACTCCTCTTCCAGTTCCTATCCTTGCGTGAATTGGTGTGTAACCGTCTCAAATCTCCTCGCTGTGTTTGAAACCCACACAGGAAATTTATAAACTTGCTTAGATACAAACTGACATTTGAAGTAGTTCGCAAAACGTTCCGATTACTATTAATTGGAGTTTTTTTTTTCGGTATAAAAAAAGAGTTCAACTAATGCTATACTCTATCCATTCTAAGATTGCAGCTAATTCATTCAAGTGCAATATAATATAAATTTGCAAAGCATAAATTTCATTTCAAGTATTAAATAGTACGAGGTAACTTTGTTACGGCACAATCACAATGTGAGGAATCAAGATATATTTCAATTGCTCTGATTTATTTCGGCAGAAATATTTATTTCTGCTGCAACCTTAGAATGGACAGAGTATACAACTGTTAAAATATCTCGCTTCATTATAATTATTCATGTAAATATAAACGTGTGGTACTATAATACGAATACTGCCTAAGAATGAGGAGAGGAATAGTACAGATTGAGAAAAAATAATGAGTGATTTGGGGAGAGGAGGAGGATAACACTTGCGTGACTCTTTTAAACGAGGAAATGACACTGGAAAGTGTAGCAGCCGTTTATCGAGTGCTTTTAGCGCGAATGTTGGACTCGGTGGGCAATCTTCGGCTTAGCTAACCTCCCCTTTCTTAACACGTGAATCACCGACATGAAACACCTGGAGGCAATGAAACCTTGTAGGTAGGAGTCACCTGTTATGTTTCTTATGATTCTTATATGACTTGTTCTTTGCCCCGCATCAGCTGATCTGTAAAGTGCATTCCTACTATTCCTACTAGCCTTCTCAGACTGTCTTTTCCTTTCTTCGCTCTTCCTCCCTCGTCCTGTTTCCTCCTTCAGTATTGCAGGCCGTGCATTGCAATTATCTCCGCTCGCCAACGGGCAAGATTTAATGCACCGCGGGATTACAGTTATTACTGCACCGCGATCACTTTGGCCTGCCTATTGGCGGAACAGGTGAGCGCCAGCCGAGACAGGGTCACCAGTACGGTCGCTTCCAAAAAACAACAGTCCTGCAGCAGAGAAAAAAAAGTATACGCTTGATGATGCTTCGGTCCAGCCATAAATGGACACCACGTTCTAGCGGAGGGGTGTTCTTTCGAAGTAATTATTACGCACCGCAAAGCCATCAGTATCAATAAAGGTAGTTATACTTTGAAATGATATTTATGTTCATTACGATAAAAACTGGTCGTATAAACCCTGCCATATACGTACAAAATTAAGCACTTCATTAGGGTTACGCATAAATCTGTTACTATCCATTCTATGGCATTACAAAAAATGTTGAACGCATTTGGAAGGCAACAGAAACATTTAAAATAGAAAATACAGACAAAATAAATTCATTGACATCAGTACAAATCTGTTTAAATTAACTTAAATGAATCATACCAAAATTCTCTTTAAAGTTCCAATACACATTTATTGAAATTACCACGGAGTGTTTAGCAAATGAAACATGCCTTGAAAACAAATCAGAAATGGGACTTTTTACCGGAGACATCAAAAATATATTTTAAGTTTCTTTGAAGTGTGGATTTTTTGTTCCACTTTTATTGATTTACTTTCGAATATCATAAGACGTGTGTTTTTAAAGTTATGTATTTCATACAAGAAACGTAGGGTACATTGAGAACATCTACGTAGTTATAAATAAGTCAAAGGTTATGCTCGTCCCTTAGAGGAAACTATAATATTCAATTATGTCTTTCCAGTGCCAAACTTGACATTTAAAATATCTATATTACGGCAAAGTATAACTTAAATCGCTATTGAACGGTGTAACATTGTAGCACTTAAGATGTTTTCAATGAGACGCTGATGACTACCTAAACGTGAAAGTTACAAAAACTATAAGCAGAAATGATACAAGACTGAACATTTTAAATTAAACAGGACAACACCGAGCAAATAGGACAAAAACTGACGTTCTTAAGTAAATTGGGTTTCTTCATGGTATCTTAGGCAGTATTGAAGGAACTCTCAGAAATTGAATACAAAATTTGTGTATTTGAGTTCTCTTATCTAATTGTTCAACCACGTTCCAGTTGGTAAACATACGCGTGTCTCCTCCCTCCCTTCCTTCCGGAAAATTGGTTAAGATTCCACTATACTCTGAGGTACAAATTATTGGTTTTTAAACAGTAATATTTATTTTACGGTATAAATAAAAAATGTGTTTAGGTATAACCATTTTAATGTATACGTACGTTGTAATTCATGCGCTAAATTTGATTTACACGTTACATGCAATGTGTAAACGGTGTGAGAAAAAATCGTGTACCAATTTTTTTCGCTTTTTGTTTACGATTTGTATTTTACAAGTAATGCAAATTCAGCGCAATAATGTTAAAGAACATATACAGGAAATTGGTTCTACCTGAACACATTTTTTTATTTATGCTGTAAAACTAATGTTACGACTTGAAACCTAGAACTCGTACATAAAGTGTATAGTGGAATCTTAAGTGTAAGAGAAGGCATTTTAGCCTTAACTTCGCCAAGAAAATGAAAGACGAAATAAATAAATCATAGTCTTAATTTACTTCTCCTACCTAGGAGATCCGTGTTCGATTCCCGGAGGTCCCCGGATTTTCGCATGTGGGAATCGTGGCGGACGATGCCGTTGGTCGGAGGTTTCCTCGGGAATCTCCCGCTACTTCATTCCGGCGCTGCTCCATACCCATGTCATCCTTCACCAGCGCTGAAGACCTCGGTGTTAAGCGCTGACCAAAATCTCTCTCTCACAATTTACTTTTTTGCGAAAAGAAAACATTTAAGAGGGAAAGGATTTTGAGAGCATAGCTAAAAATGGCATTTTCTCACAGTTATTCTGAAAATATATTACCCATATACGAAACTACCCAAGAGTCCGACAGTGAAATGTGCTGCAAATCTTCAAGCAATGACAGAGTGAGGTGGCGCAGCAGTAAAACCACTCACTTTGCATTTGGGAGAGCCTGGGTTCGATTCCTGGTCCGACCGTTTTCATCTAGATGTTCCAGGGATTTCTGAAGTGACACCAAACGAATGCTGGGATGATTTTCCTTCTGCCTCTCTAGTGTAACCGTGAGACCTTGAAATTTTATAGGTTACCGTAAAATGCCCTATTAAATATCATAACTTGTATGTATTCTCGAGTGTAAGAAAATACTGTCTGCTCCATTATCACATCATGTCTTACTGACTTGCGTCTAGAGGCTACGAGAAAGCGTGACGCGCGTGCTGCGTCGCCCTTACCGCTTCCGCACTGCTAGTTCTCGAACCCGCAAAATACGTTCATCCAGGCAGTCGCCTTAATGTGCTGTAACATTTGGTGATTAATTCTCGACGTCGGTAATTATCGCTAGATTGGAATCGTGGCCGCCCTCAGGGTGTAGAGTGCCGAATGGGACTGGTCGTATTTTACCAGTGAAACATTTGGCGCCTACACACGGGCTTAATTATTAATACAGATAGGGTTGCGCGCCAGCGTGGGCACTAGCACACCGCGCATAAGTCAGGTCACTGGGACATAAATACCGAGCTTCGCGCGTAACAGATTGTTGTTCGAGCGTGCAGGGCATAACTAATTACCACGTTTACCGCATAATCAATGGCTCAGCTCTCGCATTAACAAATCTTCCTTTATTAAACAGGCGTCCCTTTGTTGTTCATCGTGCACGGGAAATACTAGAAGTTAAGTTGATCAAGAGTTAAATTTTCCCCCCTATAATTTAACATATTACGGGACTTTGTCGTGTGCGGCGGTGCCAAAAGTGTAATTGAATGGTGTTATGCAGAAGGTATCCGAGCCGCAAACGTAAATAACAGAGAAAAACAATCTCGTAAATAATTATAATTACATTAAATCTTCAGTAGCTAAGCAAGCAAAGTCACAGAGGTAGGGTATTTGTAAATGAGAATATCTACGGCCCAGTTCAAAATGGAAACCACTAAAAAAAGTTGCATTTTTGAGTATGGCTCAGCAACACATGGACAAAAGTGCAATCTACTCAGTTGAAAAGTAGAACAACACGTATATTCACTCGCTTTAATAACATGGCACTTTATTCTGATTGCCAGCGAAGAGCTGTAAATAGTATTTATTTTAATTTAAAGCGTGATAATTTCAACAAAACCTGACTCTATACATTTTAAACACCGTAAATAGTTGCCTCAATACTTTTGTTTTAAATTAACACCAACCAAACATGTTAAATTAACATTTTTTTTCAGCAAAACGGAAATCTTTCTATATGAATTTTGAGTTGTTTCCCTTTTGAACTGGACAATCGATATATTAATTAACATAATAACAAAAAACGTTTTAGTAACAATTTTTAATGATCTACTTTGTCGAATGTAGGATGGTCTCTTTCTGCACGACATCATTCAATTTAGAGTATTGCCTTTTTAAATTACAAAATACTTCAAATTCAGGTGTAGAACCACGAGTTTGTGGAGAATATTGTTCACTTGGAGTGATTTCATGAAACCATGGAATATAGAAAATTGGATGCCCGGAGGCGTGAATCGAACCCGGCCACACGAACGCGAATCCAGCGTTTTACAGTCGCGCCACCTCACTCGGTTTGTATTTAGGAACATATGTTACATCAAATATTGTATGATATCTTACTTGACATCTGGCAATAACTGTTCGTACTGTTAGGGTGGAATGAGAAAACATTTATGGAGGATTAAATTGTCTCTCTCCCCTACGCCAGTCTACATTTTGAGATAAAATTTTCAGTCGGAATGTTTACTAGTTAACCTCCCATCGCAAATGAACGAAATTTGGTATCGAACAGATACTTCAAACTCACCACTCCCGTGTTGCCAAGAAAAATTTTAGATTTCATTAAAACTTACATCAGAATTAGCCTACGTACCAGAATGTAGAAAAATTTATATTTGAAATTAAAATGCTCATATTTGTGTTATAACTGTAGCATGTTCCTTTTCGATCATTTGTTTTTATGTGCACTTTATTATTCGTACCATCTAATGATAATTTGTAAAGAAAATCTCGAATGAATCCAGGAGACCGCGCGTCGTTACAAGAATTATGTTTGCATCGTTGCAACCAGATTCTGATTACGTAATTGGGTGACAGCCCATAGCCAACCCCCTCCCCCTTTCCCCACTAGAAGGACCAGAGATGAATGAGGGAAGACAGAGTGAGCAGCGATGAAATGCAAGGTCAGGGAATCGGGAGTACTCTGAGAAAACTCGCTGCTCAATGGCAACGTTCGCCACGTTCCTACATGCTAAACATCCGGGGTCAACCCCGCCGAGGTTGAAACCCATGGTTGGAGGTGAGTGGTCTGACTACTTGGCTGGCCCCATCGTCTGATGGAGCCATTAAACATTATCTAAATGTAATGGATAGGGCTTGGAATATTTCGCAAGTTCAACGACCAACATGCTAGAATCCATTATCCTGCGTATATCGAAGCCCTACTATTTGTCCATTACCTGCTACTCATTCATACAGTAGACAATGAACAAATAGACGGGGCTTGAGTATGTATAGGACAATGGATTCTAGCATAAGGGTCATTGAACCCGCGAATTTTTCCTAGCCGTAGTAATGGAGTGTGGGGAACATACGTTCTTCGAACTTTGCCTCTTTAGCAGAATTAATTATTTTAATTAATGAAATGATGGTCTTAGAGCATTGTAACCGGCATATAGCCTTTAAATGTAAATAAATAATATATATATTATAAATACTGTAATTTAGGTTAGGATAGTCGTAGAAAGCCAGTAGAAATTGCATTGTGATTAGAATTGTACGTTTTATGTGACTCGAGGGCAAGAGTTTGTTTAAAGTAATTAATGTGTAATTTAGTTTTGAGTACTGGCGAGAGGCGCAGTATGACCAGAGGATTGTGGCATTGTGTCACGGCAGATTGACGCTAACCCAGCAGGGGAGGGAAAGTTAGGAAAACGGAGGGGGGGGGGGTGAAAGCGAGCGAACAGCCTTGAGCCGACGAGGGACTCGCAGCTTGAATGCTGAAAATCGGGGCACCGAGAGGCGTGGCTACGCCCACCCCCTGCTGTGTAATTTAATATTAACTTTATAATTATTCATCAAAAATTGATCAAATTTTGTAAATAAGTTCAAAGGGATGTTAATGTTAATGTGTGTGAATTTACAAAAATATGCAATAAATTGGTACGGAGGAATGTCAGGGTTCGTTGTCGTTGTCATCCACGAGAGACGCGATTGGCTAAAAGTTAAAATGGGGCGGTCCTAGGAGAGTTCGCCTCGTAGGCGCGAAGGCGAAAGTTAAGGGGAACCTCCGCGAAGGGTGGACGCGTCGCGTGGAGCCACCGCGGACGTTTGTGAGAAGCCGCGGAGAAAACAGACTTCTGCTGGAACCTTCACGAAGAGTAGACGCGTCTCGCGGGTCAATTCGCGTAAATTCGCGGGAAGCCGCGTATAAAACTGATTCTGACCGCGACTATCACGAAGAGTGGACGTGTGTGCGTGTATCACGAGTCACACCACGGACATTCGCGGGAGGTCGTGTTTAAAATCTCTAGAACGATAATCAACATAGCATATCATCCCTCGTGGGACTGACGAAACAAGTTCGGCGTTTCCGAAGTATCTAAGGACATAAACTGTCGGTGTTTTAATCAATAATAATAGATCCCAACAGAACATTGAAAGAGAGTAAGTATATAACAGCGTATTTTCAATTTGAGAATAAGTTGTGTGCTTTTTTCCGGATTCAGGACTTAAGTAGTAATCCATTAAAACTTAATATAAGCCAGCTTTGATGTGTAATGGAACAATTACTGGCCTTTCAATTGATTTAAGCTGATTTTGAGCAGCTTTCACGTTTCAGTTTTGAAGTGCACAAAAATTTTACGTCCGTGTTTCTCATCAGCCCGGCGAGATATAACAATGGGACGTTTCATAGTTGTCATTTTTAGTAAAAAAATTTGTGTGTCTTAGACCATGGAAGATAATGTGAAATATTTAAATGCTTTTTATCATTTCACTTTCCATATTAAAGTAATATTCACACAGAAGCTTTATTGACCGTGGACAGGATGTGTAAGTTCTACAAACCTAGTGCGAGTTTTATCTGTTTTTAAATTATTGCTTTCAACACTTCCACTTTTTGCCAGAGTACTGATTACTGATAAGGAGTGTGGAGGAGAGTTGTCATACGACCAAACAAAACTAAGAAACCTAATCTTTGAGAAATTTATGCCGATATCCGAAGTATACTCACCATCCCATAATAGGATGACGCTCCTGCCATATTTGTAACCTTATGTTAATCTGCAGGCGTAAAAAAAGTAGGCACATAAAATGTGCTGTTAGTTACTTGCCATACAAGGTTCAAGAAGTTTTTTTTAAATAAGTAATGCCCTGAAAATTTCGCATTTTCTTTTGGGCACAAGCTAAGACTCAAATTACTATACACCCGTACAACTTGAGCAATTGGCTGTTAACCTTTTTGACACCTCTTGCAGGGCACTTCAGTCAATAGTAACGAAGCACTCGTGTGGTAGCATTGTACCAGCGAACAGCCAATGAACAGTTGTTGTCTACTTAAGAGCACAGATATTATTGGAGGTTAGTCTTTAGGTCAGGGAACCCGCGAATTTTTCCGGTCTCTAGTAGTAGAGCCACGAATTTATGGCGAAAAGATTTTTGCAATACTTGGTTTCAATGAGTTATGTGCACGTCTGTAGCTCTGCTACATCGTCTGTGATTGGATGATTTTACCCTCACTTGCCTTCGCAAATTACAGACGTACGGAGTCACAATAATCTTATTCTGATTGGTGCAGGTAAATGAGAGACGTGTCAGAACAAAAAACATGCTGCCAGTAATTATGAAGCAGAGCTGCCGATGTGCACCCGACACACTGGAACAATGTGGGACAAAAAAATTTTCGCGACAAATTTGTGGCCCTAGTAATATGTAGAGATGATTGTTTATTGCGGGAAATATTGACTGTTTGCTTGGTTTCAAAGTACGTTCAGCTTATCGAATGACTGCGGGATTTGCCCGGAATGTGGAACTATCACCCTATTTGACAGAGCCAATAAGAATCTCGCAATTATAATATTTGATGCTTGTTATTTATTGGTCTGCAGACACATACGGAGTGTCAGACATGTATCACCTAATCATACATGTTGCGAGAAACTACAGCGTTTTCAAGGCTATGTTGGCACATACATTTTTCTCGATACACCATCATCTCTAGTAAAAGTTAATTCCAAATAGATTGAACAGAGAGTAAACAGTACGATTTTAACACAGGGATTATGCGTGATTATTCAGAAATGTAATCGCAGTTACAATTTTTTTTATTCAGTGCCAAAAGATCAAGGTGACTGACTGTCCATGACTCTTTAATTACGTAACATGTAGCCAAGGTCAGGAAGGCAGTTATCAATAACGAAACTGCCAGCTGTTCATGAAAGAGACGGGGTACGACTCGATGTACGGGACGTGTTAATTTATTACGTTAACTAATGCTTATATTTACGACAGACCATAATGAATGTTACAGTGGGTCTCTAGAATTGGCATGGAATTATGTGCTCAGTTATTTGTACTAGTAAATATTCGTTCTGTTAAAAATATGCCTAGCTGTGTTTTTTTTACTATGGGAAACTGGGTGTAAATTTTCCTTATTTAGACGTTGGCAACTACAAACTCATACTAACGAACTGTTAATTGCGCAATTTATATATATAGTGTGGGGCTGGATTCGACCGACAAACTTCAGGACGTGATTCCTTATAAAAAATCAAGTAGAAAATATACGAAACACTTTGTACCTAAAACTAATATTAAGGGCGGTAAGAGCCCTTAATAATTGAAAGTTTTAAGTGTATTTTTGTAAAATAATGGAAATTAAGAGGCATTTAATAATGACAACTTGAGCATTGTTTTATATCGCCGGGACCTTGAAATACACATTAGAATCACATCAATACCTTGCACCCTAATACAAAATACTTGGGTGGCTACTCCTTTTATTACATGCCAGTTTCCTACCATCAGGAATTACGAACTTTTAATACGGTTATCTACTAGAGAAACACGTCAGAAGTAAAAAAGGTCGCATTGTTGTAAATGCGTTGGACCAACCTTTTTCGTGTAAGATTCGTAAAAAAGTGGGCTTTAGTAAGACAGTTCTTACTACGTAGGCAATACGGCATACACTTTTGAATGTCTGGCTGCCTTATCAACTGCTATGACTGAGGGAAAGGAGAGAATGGAGACCGAACATCTCATCAACAGCTAAGATCATTAGATACAGTAACACAAAGAACTGAACAATGTCAGAGAACCGGGAAAGGAATCGGCCATGACCAATATCAAGGGATTCAACACATCATTCGCCTGGAGTGATTTCGGGAAACCATGGGAAACAGGAACAAGGGTGGGCGGAGTCGGGAATCGAATCCCGTAGATTCCTGCAACGTGATACACTTGCTCCACCTCACTCGTTGACAATAATGGAGGGATGTTGTTGAATAACGTTATCACAAACAAGGTTATAGTACAAGTAACAAATTATTTTAGAACTGTCTGTGTATTAAGGTAGGCCTACTACTATTTTGTAATACCACTTATATATATATATATATATATATATATATATATATATATATATATAGACACACGCACGCACGTTTGAAATACCATTCGAATTGGTCCTAAAAGAATGGGGTGTCTTTTCATAGACAAACGTACTGGAAATATTTATAATAGTTATACAAGAAAAAATTCTTACCGTTTCACGCTACATCACGTATCACGCGCCAGGTCGACGTATTTTGCGCGTTCGAGGCCTAGAAGTGCGAAAGCAGTAGGGACGATGCAACATGAGTATCACGCCTCCCTATAGCCTTTAGACGCGAGTACCTGAACTGACTCGCAGTCTTCTCGCCAACAACTCGCCTCTATGAAACATTATATCTTTTAAAAGATTCTGCACCAGAGATTTTGGTATTTAGCGGTGGTGAGTATGGAGCAGCACCGGAATGAAGGGGCGGGGGAAACGTGAGATCCCCGAGAAAACCCGCCGACCAACGGCATCGTCCGGCACGATTCCTACGTGCTAAAATCCGGTGACAGAATCGAACCCGGATTGCTTTGGTGGCACCAAGGACCGAAAAAACACTCATTTTCGGCAGCTAAAAAACATGCTTTAGTGATTAGTGATTAACCTGAAATAGGTATACACACGTATAACGTTCTTTGAAAGTTATTCCTAAGTAGACCACTCATGCAGGTTGAGCAGTTTTCTTGTAACGGCCTAAGCTCTGCTCAACGTTCTGCACCCTGGGAGTAGAATAATTCTCGGGCGGTATCATTGAAATCTGGAGGTCTACTTTCTCTCAGTATTTTCTATGACTTCTCGGAGCATCTAGTTTCTCGTTGTGGGGCACGGTAGTGGTGACCAGACAGTTTTCCTAGCGTCTCGCCCGCGTGTCCTTGTACTGGCGCCTCACGATTCTTCAGGCCGATTTACTTCTCCCCTCCCCCTCATTTCCCTTCTCCACCCACCACCGTTAGTGACTTGCGCACTAAATATTGCTTGTAACTTATACAAGGTTTTTATTTGTAGTTTTACAAAGGTTTGTTTGGCACAACGGTGTCCCTTCTAAAATTATGTATTTGTAAATTTACAAGAATTGGCTACGTAAAAATATTTAGGGAAATTTCACAATCAACCAAAGCCACGGGATTGTACAGTGTGTATCAGTACAGCTGTTACAAACTTTCAGGAGAGAGAGAATACACCCAGACGATGAGAAATCACATGGCAATACATGGTCGGGAAACACTTTCCTGGCGTGGTAGTGACGACACAAAACACAAAGAAAGGACACGAACAAGAGGAGAAAACATGTTTATTAATCTTAATACAGCAAAAATTCTCGGAAATCTTTGGCTGGTGATGACGATCGATACCTCTTTATGTTTTTTTACTTAGTTTACTTAGTTCTTGAAAGTTGTAACCGCTGTACTGATACACTCTGTATAATTAACTACAATTTATGACTTTTGGTATTGACCGTTCTACACAACGTGTCAGTCTGCAACATAACGGTGTACAAAATGAAGAAAAAATAATAATTGAATACATCTAAACAAACGGGTGAATCGTATGCAAGTTGAGATGGTCTAATGGTAATTTGACCTGTTTACAATCTGAAGGATGTAGGGTTGTTTCTCTGCCGATCCACTAATATTTTTATTCGAAAATATTTTATGTAAAATATTCAACTATTATTTCCCGAAAGTTAATTTTCATGGCTAGAATAAATACAATTTTTGAAATATAATTGTTTCTTTTGAATAAATACAAGGCTTATACCTAGTGATGCTACAAACATATATGTTACTTTTCTTTACGAGTACAACCTTCGTAGTTTTACTAAGGATTTCTTTGCCAACTTGGTTTCCGAGGATTTTCCTTGTGAAAGTGGGAACATTTTTTTTTAGATTGTTCTAGATTTTCGTCCAAGCATGCGACCTTCGCCACTGGTCATACGTAGGACTTGCACCTTCGCACTTTGTGAGCGCAGGTTTACTATTTTCATTATTCCGCATGTTTTCAATTGTGCGCGTTTGATAGATGAGAGCGTATATTAAGTGCATTGATGATTGTTTGCCACTTATTGTAAACTGGATTTTTTTGTATATATATATATATATATATATATATATATATATATATATATATTAGATTTAGTGTTATGCTTTACCAGAAGAAGTGCTACCCACTGGGTTCTATGCCCGTTTTGATGAGTTTATTGTCGTCAGTAAACCTTATATCTGTCGTAACACACCTTGGAGGTTTTTCATAGAGATAGCCATTTCTATGTATATTTCCTGCAAAGTTCATGTGACTTCGTTGATATACTGAGGGAAATTTGAATCTTGCCCACTGTCTTAGTTGAAAAACATAAGTAAACGAAGTTTTACAGAATTTCGAAAGGAGGCACAAATCAAAATAATCATCCAAATTATTTATGTTACATAACAGTATTAAAATTTAATAATTTTTTTCTGCGAATAATGGTTTGTTTCTACTGAGCAAGTCGTAATGTTTATTATCAATGTAAACCATTCCAGTTCTAGATCTGAGAACAATTTATTACGCTATACGTGTGTTTCAAAAATAGTAAAGTTGTAATTGTATATGCAAACTTTTAAAATAAATTTTGGTTTATTTTCTGGAAAATATATTACACGCAAAGGCCGTTGAACAGTGCTGGGCATTATAATCAATCAAAATCCTGCTGCATGGCAACTTTAAAAATGCAAAGTTCTATGATTTTCGTGACTACTGTGTTTGTTAATTAAATAACGTAATATTTGTGTAAGTTAAATGAGTACTGTATAAATGGTTAGTTATAATAAAAGTAATGTCTAGCAGTTTATCAGTATTTGGTACGCATACGTGAAAAATTATGCATTTTGTAGCCTTAATGGATTGGATCATGTTGTCTACTATATTTTTATAGATGTGAGACAGCGCACATTTAGTTTATCAACTCATTCTAAGTGATATCATGTGTATTTTAAAACTTTATGAATTAATTAGTTGGTATCATGCTCCCTAGAACATTTTTATGTTAGCTACTAAAAGGAAAATTATTTAAATTAATGTGTTTCTTTCTTTCGGTAATTGAGGAGCCAAATGCTAGTAACAACTTGGATGATATATGAAATTAAATTTTAAGTTTTTTTAGAGATTGTAAACTAACTAAAAAAATTGTCATATAAATGAAGAGTTTCGTTACGAAACATCGTTTCAGGCAATTACTGACTGGTAAAATCAGTACGATAAGTAGCTCAAGTCATTAAGTAAAGCTATTTTTCATCGTCTCCGCCATTGATTATGTTGCGACATGAAACACGTGTTCATTTATTATAAATTCTTTATTTATTTATTTATTTAGACTTTCAGTGATTTGCGAAGTTAAGGCTACATTTCCTTTTTCTTACTCTTAACCAATTATAATAATAATACATTAAACTAGTATTAATTATTGCAATTATAGTCGAACAATTAAATACATAGCTTCTTATAATACGAATCAATTATTATAAAATTAATCTAATATGTATTTAATTTGTGGCTGATTGTACTTATAAAATTGAGAAACGAAACTTTTAAAAACTCAAAAATTTGAAAAACAAAAGAAAATTTTGAGAACACTTAAATAGCTACAAAGAATTACTCAAACTAAAATAATAATATATACATATAAATTAAACTGAATTTAACGAAATAGGTAGGCCTAGATAGACAAACCGTAGACAATAAGGCCTAGGCTGCGAGAAATTAGGGTTGAATCAAATATATAAAATTTACTTTATCAACTAAAATTGCAGAAAATTAAATACTAGTAAGTCGAGTGAGTTCGTTTATGGAATCACTAGCGCACCATCTTGACATGTTCGACAAATGTCCGTTTGACCGAGTTCTGTAGCTGGCGTCCAAGTGTGCGCGAACTTTTAAAATCCTCACAAATCACTCACAAATGTACCCGCAGTTACCAGTTTTCTTGTTAGAACATGTAACTTCAAGCAGGCAGTCACTGGTATAATGTGCAGTTTAACTATTTTTACGTTTTACATGTACCAGTGTCCTTAACGCGTGCCACGTATGGGCGGGTGAAAAATTAGGGAATGTCTGAATGAGATAGCAATACGTGTGTGCGCACAAAAACCACTGTGTTGTTTGATCCTGAAATATTAAGCACCTTGCTCCAAACTAAAATGCTGCATGCGGGGCTTTGTGCAACTAATGTTTTCTGAATGTCATGTACCGTGTCGGATCGCTGCGAACAGCGGAACCGCTGTGGTCGAACCGCACTGTTAGCAGTGTAGCAAAGCACTAGGAATGTAACCTACCCAGACGTGGTGTGCTAAAGTTACGCGAACTCACACGAGCCGATTTGGTCGATTTGCCTGGGACTCGATTCTGTTTGACGTTTAAAGGTTAACCTCGGCGTTACTTGCAAGTGGTTAACAGCCGGTAATATAATTCTCATTATTATTGACAATTACTAGCTGATGTTTTAGAATATCACAATTTTTGCGACTCGAAATGACCGAGATTTTAATTCCTAATGTTAAGTAAAGTGACGGAAACCTGCATATTGTTTTCCTTATCAGATAATTTGCATGTTTTCACGTGTAGTTATTATAAATTTAACTGTGTAAATAATAAACACGGTGTATATATGCCACAGTACCCAAAAGCCGTGACGTGAGCAAGTGCAGGGCATGTTAAATTACGTTCGGTGGTTCTCAGACAATTTTTAATGATATCGCTTTCGGACAAAATCCACTTTCTACATTGATAAGTGGAGAGTATTGCTACAGGAATAAAAATGTAGGGAAAAGTCAAGAGATGATATTTATGAGTCTTTTTGGCAATAAAAATACTTATTTGTTAATAGTTTTCAGGGTATATAAAAACCCTAATGAATGTTATAACAGCGTAGGCCATCCAGAGATGAACAAAGAAGTCAGTGGTGGCGTACGTGTAGGTTCCACAGACACTGAGACATAACTTAATTAATTTATTTATTTTATTTTAAAGGGTTTATTAACGTCCCCCAATTTTATGCCGTTGGGCTTAATAAGGGACGGCTTACAAACTATATAAACCTAAGAAAACGACATAAACATCCATGCCGGTGCTGGGATTCGAACCGAGTACCTCTCTAATCGTAGGCCGGCGTGGTATCGACCACGCTACGGAAGCAGTCTACCTTAATGTAATTTAACATGCATATCCGTATCTTAGCCGTACCTCTCAAGAAGGCAGCACCATAATTTCTAAGACCACAATAAACTATGTAATTAGTGACAAAACTGTCTTCGAAAGTAGCCTGCTCAGTGTACTGTAAACCGCATTTATATGTATTGACCTTATTGTAAAGCACAGAATTAATTATAATCGAAGGAGACGAATATCTTAAATACTGTGGCTTTCGAAGGTGCCTAGAAAGAGAAAGCAGGAAGAACTAAATATAGATAAGAGAACCGTAGAGAAAAACAGAAGACAAAGGCAAAGACAAGAGTTTAGAGAAAGAGAAGACAGAGAACAATATACAATAACAGAGAGAGAGAAGTGAAAGAAGGAGAAGGAGAAAAGAAAAAGAAGGGAAAAAGACATTAAACATTATGATAAATTCAGTAATAAAAAACAGAAAAAATTGTAAGAAAATAGAGTGAAGGTAGGGTAAATAAAGACAGTAAAATATAGTACTCGCTAATGAAATTAGAGAAAAAAGTAGACAGAGAAGAAAGGCTAGAGAAGAAAAAGAACTACGGAGAAGGAGATACAGAAATCAAAAGAAAACTACTAGAAAACCAGAAATAGAGGGCGAGAAGGAAACCAGATAAAGTATGACAGTAGGAGAGGGAAGAGAAACTATAAATGTAGCCAAGAATGAAAGAGCGGTAGACTGACCCACTTGTACCGTAGCAACGGTGCTACATTATTCGATCGTTGATTGGCTGGCGCGCGGTAGTTACTCGTACAGCCCTACCCCGCGCGGTTTCGAATTTTCCACGTGGCCATAATTGCTGGCAGCTTCGCTCGCCGCGCTGCTCGTCTGAAATTGTAGCTTGGTTCTTCTGCGTGCGCCTTCCCCGCCTACAGCATTCCCATCTAACCACTGGCTCGTAAACTGTGTCCAAGCATTTTTTTTTTTTAATTAGTCGGAGCCAGGCGTGTGTAAACATGCCACAGGTTTTAATAACCGATACGCAGAATTACCATGCTAATGCGAACTCCGGGTCTGTATCTTTTAGTAGTGTCATTCAATTATTCCTCACCAACCCACCTGATTTTAAACAAACGTAAATGTTATACTTTTGCCGTGCCCTCATTTAAAAGTCAAACTATAAAAAATAACATGTATCAATAGAATAGTAACTTTTTTCAGCCTTTGTGTAACCTGAAATAATTACTTAATTTTGTGTCCAATATTAAGAGTGTGTGGTAGATAAATAAACGCTTGATTTCAACGCTTTTTTCGAAGCCAATATGGATAAAATACTCAATGACAAACCTATATAATAGTATTTGCCAACCTTATGAGTAAATATTTATCTAACATTACCAATTCGTTGCCCGTTCCGGCGTCAGAGATTGTGCCTCAGAAGTTCGTTACACTGGAACCAGTTTTGTTTAAAACGTTGACTAAAACTATTGTCAAGCATTGCTATTGCTTAATTTTCGCAAATTGGCTTCAAGAAACCTGCAGTTATAGATTAATGCTTTTAGCGTTGAATTAGGTACTACGCCCTCTTAAGGACACCTCCTACCCGAACCACAAAACGGTTGATAGAGTTTCAGTTTTATGATGGTAAGTGTTTAAAATGTCTTTTGATAACAACTAACAATATTGTTTCATATCCCCTAGGTGGTTCAGTCTTTCATTACACTTTCTAACATACATATTTCTAAAGATGGATGAAACCAGAGTAGGTATTTTACATGCACTTGAAAACGCTGCAGTTTTTTGCAACATGCATGATTGGATGATAATTGTCCGACACGATATTGCTTTCTGTAGACGTCAAGTATTACACTAGCAGAACTCTGATTGGCTCTGTCAAGTATGACAATAGTTTCATATACAGACGACAACCAGTAACATGAACAAAGCTTCCTACATGCTGAACGTACGGTGAAACCTAACAAACTATTTTGTTCTCCTGTGGTAAATCACCATTACAGATTATGGTTTATCGCGGGAAATCGTGACTGTTTGTTGGGTTTCAACCCACGTTCACTTTACCAGAAGGTTACAGGCTTTCGCTTGTACGTGAAGCTATGACTCTATTAGACGGAGCCAATAAGACTCCCGCTATTGTAGTATTTGATGCCTGTTATTGGTCTACAGACGGCTGCGTTATCTCAAAAATACTTCACACATTCATATGTGTTGCAATTAATTGCAACGTTTTCAAGGGTATGTTGACACAAAACATTTTCTTGATGTACCATCATCTCTACCTAGGTACGTATGTGAAGTGCAATTACGCGTGAACAGTTTTGGGGCAAATATCACTCGTACTGTGTTTAAGTTATGTAGTAGTTCATTTTTTTAAACAATTTAATGGCCAACAGTTTAATACTCCCACGTCCAATAACGCTAATCAGTAATCTAAACCACTATATTTAAAAAATTCTCATTAATCAAGACAAAAAGAAAATTCTAGAAGATTCAAGAACACCACAAACAAATAACGTATGCCGAATTCCCTACACAGGATACAAAAAAAAACTGTATCGTTCACGGCTGTGGCTATTAAAGAACTCTGATACAGTCTCCAACTGGGCTTGACGACGAGAGAAACGATACTACAAATAAACGACAGCCAATATCGATACCAAACCTTCAGTGTTATGCACAGCTCATTGGAGTTTAGCAAACAGTCAGCTTTTCTCGCAAATTTCCAGTCTCTCTAGTTATGCCGTAACCGACTCGCGTCCTTAAATAGATTTAATACTACTCCGTCGCTTCTAGGTCTCGGACTGCCCAGGCCGCCGAGCGGCGTGCACAACTTCGGTTGATACTAGATTATTGTAAAACTGGCCAACGTGCGTGAACATCTGCTTAGGAATAACATTCTAAGAACGTTATCCATTTCTGGTTTCCCACTAGGCTGTAAAAATTATTTTCCCACAGTCGAAACAATCCAAAATGGGCGTTTTAGATATGAAAATCTTGTATCTTTTAAAGGGCATTGATGTGTACAGTACACTTTTATCTGTAAATATATATATATATATATATATATATATATATATATATATATATATATATATATATATATATATACAATGATAGGGTCACCACTAAGGCGAACTATCGGCGAGATGACGACACGCCAGTTATGTGACTGTGCCTAGAGGCTATGTTGAGGTGTGATGAGTGTGCTATGACGCCCTAAGCGCCTACCGCACTGCCAGGTCTCGGACGAGCTATAAACGTCCTGCACCCAGACTCACGGCCTTGTACGAACTGCATGGCTCACGCGGTGGGCGTCAGCGTGAGCTGACGTTCGCCAGACAGTTTACCTGTGTGATGGACGTGATCGTTCATTAATCTCTCGCCGCCAGACGTCAGTAGCTGGGTTAATTGGTCGTAGAAGATCAGTCGCTCTAATTACTAGCTCCGTAAGATCACACTCCTTGCGTCACTCGGTCGGCTCGACACTGAATGGGACATACAGTGCATATACTTGGGGATATCGCCAAGAGTTATGTCGCCTCGAAAAACACTTACATTGCTTTTATTAATGCTATATGTTATTGTACTGTAAGCATAATCCCAGTAATCATAACACAATTTAAGAACCATTAAAATGTTCTAGGGATGTCCATAGGATGCCCAAAATGTATTTAGGACATTCGGGACATTTACATCTCCAAGAGGTGTCAAATAAGACAAGAGCTAATTGATAAAGTGGCCCAAATCTAGAGTTGTTTAAGTCATAGATAGAGACATGCAAAATTCGCGTTATCATTTCATAGCAGAATAAACGTCACTTTCCTATACATAACAGAGCGTAATCTGCGATTCAATTGGCCACGAACTTTTACGTGTTATCATGTCATTACAGAGATTGGCCTCTCTACCGTGTAAGCATTCTCCGCGGCAAGGCACAACAATATCGGCCAGCGGGAGACGTCGAACGAGCCTATAGTCACTTGGAGTCTAGCCAGCTGTCAGAAAATAACGCGAATTTTACATGTCTCTTGTCATAGAGTATGTCCAGAAGATAACGCGAATTTTCCAGGTGCCTAGATATTGACTACTATTAGATATGGTTAGGGACTGGAAAATTGCGCGAATTCAATTACCTGTAGACTAGAATCCATTATACTATGCATACTCAAGCCCCGATTATTAGTCAACTAGCTGCTACTCAGTGCAACAGCAGGCAATGAACGAATAGACGGGGCTTGAGTATGCATGGTAAAATGGAATCTAGCCTACAAATAATTGAATTCGCGAATTTTTCCAGTCCCTAGATATGGTGGGAAATCGCAGGAATACTTCGCACCAGCGTATATTCCAAAACAGCGTGGCATCTTGTTCCTTGTATGATTGGATAACTGTTATGTGACACGAGACACGGGTTAGCTGTTTGCAGACGATACACAAACGTTCGTTAGTGACGCTACAGTGTTATCAAAAGACCAGTCAAACGTGAACACGCCAATAACGAAAGAACAACGTATGAAAAGCTACGGCACTGTGAAACCTAGCAAAGAGTCAATTTTTCCCGCACTAAATCTGCATCCCTACCTATTGTTTATTTGAAGCACAGTTTCTATTAAAAATCCTACAAATTATTGGCGACTTTGTTGGCATAATATACTTTCGGGATTTTCCATTGTCTCACATAGAAAATATTTTGTCTATAAAAGTTGGCTTTTAAATTGATTCATAAAGAAGTCTTCTTTAAAATATTGTTTACCTACTTAAGCTTCCAGCCTGAAAACTATTGAAGAGCCCTTAAAGGCGCCGTCTGCCCCGGCCTCCTAACCTAGCGCAGATTTTCATTTGTTTATCTGTCGTATGACAATCGAGTAACATTCTTTAAATTTCACTTACTTACGGATAGCATTGGAGAATCTTTTCTGGTCGGAATGGTAGTTTCCTTTTACATACCTTCGTTTCGAATGCTCATTTTGTGGATTCAAAAACAACCAAGATGGGCGTTTTCACCATTAAATATAATTGGAGAAATTCCACTGCGGAAAATTTAAAGCAGCAGAGACACATGCAGCACTTTTTCTTTATTATCCTTATTATTACTTCATAAAATGTTAAGGTCACTTAAGAATGTCAGGTTTGACTACAACGGGAACACTGCGCGTCAGTATATATATATATATATATATAATGTACGTGCATGACACTGAACTGACGCGCAGTGTTCCCGTTGTAGTCAAACCTGACATTCTTAAGTGACCTTAACATATATATATATATATATATATATATATATATATATATATATATATATATATATATATATATATATATATATATGGCCTATATTCACCACACCGTTGCAAAGAAGTGTTGAAAAAGTGGGTTTTTATAGATCATTGGTAGCATTCCTGTACATTTTAGGAAACAGTCAAATATATTCTGGTGTTACCAGACTTGTACAGTAACAGTGGTCAATATTTTCTCTATGTACAAGCTGAAGTGTAATGGTAAGTGTTCAATACTGTGTATGGGTTAAAATTTTCCATTACACTAGAGAAAGTTTTTACTGTGTAGTAGCAGTGATGTATCCTACGTGCTTGTCTTGATCATATAGTATACTACTCACGCATGACCCGCAAGTATGTAAAACACTTTTCAACTGAACCCGCGTATCGTGCAACGAATTTAAACACCTTTCAACTGTCTGCTCTGGGTTGTATCTTATTTGTTTACTAATACTGTATGTTTTGCTGTCTCACGTAGTGTGTCTATTCAGTCAGTTTCCCCGATAATCTGTGCTACGTACACGTGCATCTAAAACCTGTCAATTTAGAACTTTCTATGAGCAGCAACTGTATTTAAAAACACCCTGGTGGCACGGAAATAAAACGGTACAGTGACCTCCATAAAGTAGAACTGGAAGGTAGGAGTGGATCTAGAAACTTGTATTTTTGGTAAGAAGGATGTCATTTGTAAATCAGATTTTTACGCAAATAATGAAGTGAAGTTCGGGGGCATGGTCCGGGAGCCATCCCCGGGGAAATTTTAGTTTTAAGACATAAAGTGGTCTTATTTTATAAAATGTTTGTAAAACCTAAACATTAACTGTACAACGGGCAAAATTTGTAATATTTTTGAATATATGATAATTGAATTATTAATGCGCATGGTGAGGAGTTGTCACCCCCTGTGACTCCCCTTGTTGGAAGTGTGTGCATAAGGTAACACCGTGGTGGCGAAAGTAGAGTAAATCTACTAGTAAAAGCTGAACAACGCATAAGTGCTGCAAACTACCAGATTCAAAAGCCCCTGAAAGCACACCACTCATATCCTCCTCTAGGGCGCGGCGCACATTGGCGCGCATAATTTTTCCCACTTTACACGAGCCGCTATTCATCCACTCATGTAGAGACGTCAGCGGCTATTTCGTCTCGTCTGGGACCGTTGGAGTACAGACTGGGATTTCGAGGATTGGAAGGGGTTTCGATGATCCTATGTATAAGATTTGGAAGAATGTAGGACTGACCGTCTTATCTTAGAGGTCACTAGAGATACGAAGCTATGGCTGGAGGCATGAGTATTTCACGGATTCAACTGGCTGCAGCCTAGACTTCTCAATCATATATTAGCACTGGCCGCAGTCAATTAGTAGAGGTACGAGTATTTCGCGTATTGATTGTAGGTCAGGTTGAACGCCAATAACCTGTATATCACTGTAACTTCCGTGATTAGACGACAGCTGTTTTGACACACCTTTGCAGGTTGCAAGCCAGGAGTAAATAATACAATAATTCGTGGGACTACCCACTTGTACGGTTAGGAGCCAATGGGTATTCAACTTTGGCCATTGCGTGTGTAGGACTGTGAAGTCTTAGACTGCTACCAGATTAATACGCGAAATACTCGTGCCTCTATCAGTTAGTAGAGACATACAAATATCACGTTATTTTCTGAAAATAGACTTGACTGAAAGCTGTTGTGTACTTGCTCGACGTCATCCACTGGTCTGTAGTGTCGTGAATTGTAGCTGGTAACACTTTGAGCCAATAATTAAATGTTCCTAGGTATAATGACCAGTCGCATGCAAATCACTCAGATGCGTATTTCATCACATACAGGATAAGTCGGGAGGAAAGGTACATGCTTTGAGGGGGGATAGTACTGGTGATTCTGATCAAAATGTTTCTAATAAACATATGCCCTTGCTTTAACCGTTTCAGAGAAACCTAACGAAAACAGCAAGGAACGAGATACGTGCAGGTGACGGTAAGTCACGATACTGTTATCGTATGTTTTGTTTAATTGTGTACATTTCCTCATAAAACATGTTAACACTCCACCACCAACTTCTATGCATTTTGCTGCTCTGATAGACAGCTGCTGTGTTGGTGATCTGAGCTCATTAGTACATTGCTTTACTTGAGCACAAGCATGGTAAATACGAGCGAGAAGTTCGTATCTTGTGTCCACCCTGCGCGTGTAAACTTCGCTTTTAAGCCAACCCCACACCGTGTGGAAATGTACACAACTAAACAAAACATACGATAACAGTATCGTGATGTACCATCACCTGTACATTTCCTGTTCCTTGTTTTCATTCTGTTTCTCTGAAACGGTTAAGAAATAGGCACATGCTTATTAGAAACATTTTGTTCAGAATCACCAGTAAGTACTATCACCCCTCAAAGCATGTATCTTTCCTCCCGACTCAGCCTGTATATACTCGTGAGCAATTAAATCATAGATTGTGCACGAGTATATACAGATCAGTGAAGTCTAGCTTGGCTTCAAATAAAAACCCGAATTTTACATGTCTCTATCGAAATTAGCTAATGGATTCTATCCGTGCAAGCGAATAGAATATTATATCTTCAGGAACTATTTGAAAAGTTTACATTTAGTACAGCTGGCGCGATTCACGATACCACACTCGTAGTGTCTGCCGCGATCGTGTGGAAGCATGCACGCCTTGCACAAGTTCAAGGACACACCGGCGAACCTTAGTTCAGCAGAGTGCGGCTGATGCCTGTAAACACAGACTGTCAAATTCAAGTAGGCATTTCCTTCACCTTAGTTATCCGTCTTTCTCTTATTAGTCCGTCTAATTCCTATCCACATGGAAGAGTTAGTCGACCTTTTTCCATATTCCCACTGCCAGAAAAAATGTTTTATGTTTAAGTCCAACTTTCATATAAATCTCGGACTGGCCTAAAGATCCGGGGACGGATCGTGTTCGAAACATTGGGGGTAATGTTGTAATATTGCCTGGGAAGCCGGACAGCAAGAGAGGTTCGGGCTGCAATTAGTCCAGCGTTGGGAAACCATGGAAGACAGCAACTCACCTCACCTCCCTCGTAGTGGCGCAATTATAAGGACAATCACGCTAATTTAACGTTTTGTTACAAAGTAGACCGGGTCTGCCGTCCGCCAGCACTCATCCAGTCAACACCAGTCCAGCTCTCCTCTGGAGCTCGAGGGTCGAGTCCCGGCTGGGGTCATCTACCTCATTAATCCAGCTTTCGGTAAGGTCGTCAGATCTAATAATGTGGCATAAATTTTCAGCGTAACAAAATACATAAATAATCTGTAATATTGCGCTCCCCTCCTAAATTGATATAATAATAGTAACCGTCTTTGTGTTCAGAGTACCTGCCGTTGTGCAGTGAATGCCGTTTAACCATAAATGTCTGAGTCATTTAACCCTAAACAACATCTTAATAAACCCACAGTGTAGCTACCATCTGAGCGAACCCCCGTCTTAATAATAATAACTTCGTAACAGCAACCATATAGTAAACCGACGATGATATAAGTTTGTTACAGTTTCAAAACAGCTGTCGCGCAGTCACTAGAGACGGGAAAAATTCGCGGGTTCACAGACCTGTAAGCTAGCCCCCAAGAATATCTCTGAACTCAGCATACAACAGCTGCTCGTTAGCTGTTCACTGACACAGTGGTGTGTGCCTGCATCTAGTTGCGTCTTATTATTGGTTCAGCTACTTCCAGAAGGTGCCAAATAAGTCAATGGCCAATGGACGACTTGAAGTACACGCCCCCTGACGTCACCGCAGGGGAAACGTACTATGGGTAACAAAGCTTGTTTACAAACATGCTGATTTGTTAGTTGGTAATTGCAGAAAGCAAAAATGTTGCGCATTCATAGATTTGCACGCAAGGGTAATTAATAGTAGTTTCTACTTCATGGTTAAAATACGCAAATACATATGATTAATGTTTACTTGAAAAAAAAAACGGCAAATTCCTAACAAATAATCAATTTTCTTGACGTACATCTCATCCGGGACATTTGACGCCAAAAAGCTAAATGAAGGTTATGTTCGGCAGCAGTATCCATGGAGATAGGAATTGTTTCCCACACCTGACTGAAGCTCCGCCTCTTTTCAAGTCGTCCATTGTGAAAGTGAAACAAACATACGGTTGTTGAATTCTAGCATGTGTGTAAAAGAAAACGCGAATTGTCAGGTCCCTAGCAATTACAGAAGTAACGGTTAAGTATACGTTCTTGGTGTTCAGCCTAACTTTCAATAACTACACGATATACTCTGCGTGCTCTCCTGTTATTATAGTGGGACAACAAACAAAACGAGTCGCTACAATTTCGCTCTGCGCAGATGCTCCTACTCCCTCTCCTTCACCATTAGAGGAAGCGACCAACCAGGCCTGTAGAACTGCAAGAAGTGTCGGGCGAGTCCACTGCCGCTGTATGAAGGGGTAGGGGTATTCATTTCAGCTCCGACAACGGCCGAGGGCGGATGTATA
>PNEQ01072729.1:0-17691 GCA_003012365.1 Medauroidea extradentata
TGTCAATAAGATCATAAGTAAATATTTTGAAGTGTATTAAATACAGACAGGTCGAGTTCGTCATATGTTCTTTCACTAATGTTGTATTCAAATAGGAAAATACACGGAACTACGTACAATAAATCGCTACCAACCATACAAGCAGTAAAGTAACTCTTGTTAGTGGTGATGTATATGCAGTAATGGCTAGTGATTTTTTCAAAGGTTAAATCTTTAGTGCTCACTTTATTCCGAATGGCCTATAGTAAATAAAGTTATATGCTTTGTGCAAAACCGTTAGTTGGTTCAAAACATTATATATTTCCTAAATTCTCACATGAAAAATGTGAACTCCGAAATTTAAGTAATAAAAAAACAAGTTCCAAAAATATATTGCAAAAATGAGAGGTCTAAAGGAGTAACTATATTGCGTGTGTTCCGCGGAATTAGATGCAGATGGTGGTTTGTCTAAAACAAAGAAAAAACTATTGGTGTACTTACTAACGATGAGTTTGTGAAGATAGTATTTGTTAATGACGGTGCTGATGTTTGTCAGCACACTCTCTCAGAAACACTAGCAGCTGTATTGACGAGGACGTAAATTGACAAACATACAATGCTACAACTTTTCTCATGATTCTATAATGATCAGGTGGTCAGAATGCAATAATTTTGGGATTATCCTTTGTACATTAAATATATTGGATTTTCTGAGAATTAAAGTAATGAGGTTTTATTTACTGTGTAAATTTGTCCTATACATAAACTGTAAACAGTCCATAAAATTTATTGTTTACTTTAGAGTAATATAAAAACATGTCACGAACAGTGTTTTGTATTTTATGTGATAACTTAGGACTGTTAAATGAAGATACATTGCGAACATGCTGAGCATACTGCAAACAAACGCGATCTCCGCACATAAACAAAACATCCAGGTGTGAATTAAAATTAGATTCCAGGTTGTTGTGATAATCATATTAATCCCAGTATGAATTGTGGCGTGCGTACTGCCATTGTTTATGAATCATCAGTAAGTTACACAACCAATAAAGATGCACGTGAATTGCAGTATGTAATTAGAGCAGCATGCTTAGATGACACTGCACATTATTTGTATTATCGGCGAGGAAGTGGGGAGTCCAGGTCGCCTTCTCTTACGTGAAGTAAGATGTAAACTTCCACGATATTCAAGGTCAGCAAGGTCACATGTCCCAAGCGGTGGCTCGAGGGAGGGCGCATTTTCTCACTTTTTTGCGAAAGCACTTTCCTCCGCAGTGCTTTCACCGATCCTCCAGACGCAAACAAAACAGGGGCGGGTAAAATTGTGCCGCGTTCAACTCGCCACTCACTGTTCTGCAAGCTGTAACTGCAAAATATACATCACGTATATTGTAAACTGCTAGAATTCTGTGTTTAAATTCACAACATTATTTTTAATGAATACGCACAATTTAAATAAAAAAATAATATTTTACCTGCAAATTTGATTTTAATTAAAAAATATGCGAAACCATTTTCGGTCTACTTTCCGCTGGAAAAGATGGCTTAAAGGTTGTCACGTCTGTGTACGTGTAAATATTTATGTCTGCCTGCCACTACAAAACATTTTTTTAAAACTCGGACTGAATTTTATTCCTTCAAAGACTTATGTGCTTTTCGTTCACTGTATATTTTCAAAATTACGGCCGATTTTATATTGTTAGTATAATACGATATATCTAAGGAAAAATCTTGCCGAACGCCCTTTAACTTGTTACACACATATAACTTAGAAAGTTGACTTGAATTTCATATACTTCGCTCATATTGTGATCATATTTTTAAAGTAGCGACTAAGTTTATGTTTTTTTGTTTACGTATTGTGACATACTTGAACTATTTTCCGAATTTTATCAAACTTGGTTTACATATACTTATCAATACGTTGACTTGCCTTTTATATATTTTGTTAATTTCGTGCTCATATTTTCGAAATTGCGGTTGTTTGAACAATTTTTATGCAGAACCATTTTTCAGAACTGCATCGAAACACTATAGGATGATTTGACATTTATCTGTTTTCCTTCGTATAGTGTTCGTATTTTAAAAATGGATGCTGTATTTGGATCACTTGGATGTATAAGACAATGTTTTCATTATGTCAATAATCTGAGTACATACGTATTGCCTAGTAAACTCACTTGGCGGATATATATTTAGTTTAATTATATATTTAGTCTAATTGTTTAGTTATATATTTAGTTTAATTGTTTAATTACGTATTTAGTTTAATTGTGAAGGTTTAAACTTATTTTTTTCAGCACAGTAGATACCTGAATATCAATTTTTCAGAACTTCATCAAACACTGTAGTTATATGGCCGTGTTCTTACTAAAGATATATAATTTTTATGCAATTTTATAATGCCGTGTTCATAGTTACGAAGTAGCGAAAATCAAAAATGTCTTTATCTCAAAATATATTTGAATAAACAACCATAATATCACATGAATCTATACGTACGTTGTACCGTTCATTTCGACTCTAGTTTTATGTTTTTTGTTCATATGGTATTAAGTTTTTAAGAATGTTGCCCTTTGAACTATTTTTGATCATGTGATATATCTGAGGCCTATTTTACAAGAATTCTTCAGACTCGATTCACATTTAGTACTAAGTCAGGTAACGCGAAATTAAACTTTTCATGTTTCATGATGTGTTTCTCGATAAATACAGAGCAATTTAAAATATTTTGTGAGATGAATACATGCTTTGTTTATACATGTAAGCTATGTCAAGATTTACAGGACCAATAGAAAGCCAATTTAATATCCATGCACTTTTTAATCCAACTTTGATTAACTGGTTTTTGTTGTTGAAGTTCCACCATGTAAGTATATAGCCCGATAATCAATTATTATAATAATATTTAATATTCCTAGATGTATGTAAACGATTTTAACTTTAAGGGATAAATTGCACCCTTTTTGAAGAATGTTACCTTATCAGTTATGTTGGTAACTATTTGTTATCCTTGCCGTTGGTCTTTCTCCATTTTAATCACGCAAACGTGTGATCTCTAGGTCCGACAAGACCCGTGTTATCAATCGTTCTATCGCCTTTATGTGCAAGGCGTGTGACTGTTATGTTGTTCTTCAAACAATGACTCACCTGGATGCGTACTCAAGTGCTTCAGTTTTATTGAATTATTTAAATGTCAAAATTAACTACACGCCTGAAATACATTTTGAAGTCTTTCCATGTAAATACTGAAATCCGAATTTACTAAAATATTTATTTGGGTATTTTAAAACTAACGTTTTTATTTTCGTAGCCTACTCGAAATAAAAAAAAGCAATGTTTAATACATGTGTACTCCAATAGACACTACTTATAATTATTTATTAACGTTGCATATTTTTTTGTTATATTTCAATGCACATGGTGCCTTAAATAGGAAAGGGCCGAAAACGATTTTAGTGAAAATAGTTTTAAAACATTTGCAGCACTTAGTAAGCACAGTGATTTTAATAAGCATCGTGTTTGTATAGGCCTACTAAAGCCTTGATTTGCACACAATGTAACAATCTACTAAATTAATAACCGGTGTTAAAATTGCTTTGCTATAAGTAGAAATTATCGGGAATACATAAAAATGTACTTATAAAATAAGTCGATTTACAGTAACTTTAAAAATTAAATTACTGGTATTTAACTGTTTCTTTGTAGTAATTATTTTTAATACTTGGTAATGTATGTGGCAAACATATATATATATATATTTTAAATCTTAACTGCCGATGCTGGAAGGTGTGAGCCAAGTAAAACACATTTGATAGCCATCAAATTGTTTAAGAGGTTTGCATTGTTTATCAAGTTGCTGTTCAGGATCTGTATTTATGCAAAAGTCGAATCAATCGCATTTTGAGTAAACGGCTTAGAGTGAGATATTTTGGTCAGCGTTCAACATCGAGGTCCTCAGCGCTGGTGAGGGGTGACATGGTGTGAGTATGAAGCAGCGCTGGAATGGATGGACGGGGGAAACGGGAGGTCCCCGAGAAAACCCGCCGACCAGTGCCATCGTCCAGCACGATTCCCACGTGCGGAAATACGGAGACCGACTCCGCCGGGAATCTTGGTGGGGGTCGAGTGCTGTAGCTACTGCGCCAGGCGCGGCACATCAAGTGGGGATTCATAAGGGGCAATCCACTAAAATTTTAATAGTTTTATTAATTTTTATATTTGCACGAGATACGGTTAGTTTTGTAGGCATATATTGCTATAATTTGTTCACTTGAAAATGATCACTCCTTGACACTGATTATTTCCAATAACTAGACCTATGTTTAAATGAAGACAAAGATTTTAAGTTTTGAGAGTGGTAAAACGCTTGCACTGGTTTTTAGTTTCAGGATAGTTTTCATGTCAAAAATAGTCAATTTGATTCCAGAATAACTGAAAGAATAATTTAAGCAGTGCTTACTTCATCGCGATCAGTATATTGTATTTTTTACTGTAATCAGTTTTTTTTAGCTATCATGATTTTTCTATAAGGTTATGTCGATGTCCAAATTGGCACAAAATGGTTTTAAGCTAGAAAGGAAAACCCAATTGTTCTAACGAAATGAAATAATTAACACTGAAGAAAAGTGTCTCAAGCTGCACCGAGACTTGTATTAAAACCGCACTAAATTATTTTAGTACGTAAAAAATGAATTGGAAAATATATTACCAATTCTGAAATGTATACACGTCCGTGACATTGTTCGTCAGTTGGTTTTCATTTCTATCATAAATCCGTTTCTTTAAAATTTGGACTTTAACATGCCATTATAAATATAAAAGCAATAAAAAATTTCATTGCAGGAAAAAAAAGCAGTCGCAATATACGTCTAAATTAATATTTATTAAAAATTAAATCTAACACAAACATAACAATTTATTTTAAAAGTATAAATTTATGTTGTCCTCTCTCTAAAGACTCTTAAGCTGTTAATAATAATAATAATAATAATAATAATAATAATAAATGTGTTTTGTGTTGGCTTCAAGCGTAATATTTTAGAAGTACGTTAAGTTCGATAACGTTACTTAATATGCCAGGATGAAAAGGTAGAAATTGAGCGAAAAGAAAAGTTTATCAGAGCAATAAGAAGTTCTTACACTACCGTTAATACCATAAACCCTCGCAATTAGACGTCTACAAATGTCATTGCTCAACATTACTGCACTTGAATCTCAAAGGATCTTATACAACCTGCACAGTAACCTATGGGATCGTATTTTCTGACAGCACGTACATGTTAGGACCACGCATGGCTCACACCAACGTACAAACAAACAGCTTGGTATGCTCCATTTAATATTAGTTTGGATAAATCTGACAGCAACTTATGGGCAGTAATTTGTAATATGTTGTTTTTTTGTGACACTACACAAGACAAACGTTGCAGTATAAATGCTGAAATGGACATCTCAGGTTCATTTTAGAGCTAAAATGTCTTGCAATGTGCAACAAATCACGAAATACTGAACATTTTTGCCCATAAGTTGCTGTAAAATTTGTACAAACTTATATGAGATGGAGTATAGTATCGTCACACCCACGAGCGTACAGGCCTACTGTACGACTTGTGGCATGTGTAGGCGAGTTTGTGGAAGTGAAAATTGCCAGCAAGCACGTACGTAAACAAGAAAATAATCCGTGAATGAGTAGGGAAACCACGACCGATGTTGTTCAAGCCGCACTGACACTGTCTAGTACGCGATATTATACACGTGTGAGATATAAAAGACACCAGAACAGTAAGGGCAATGTATGTAGTCGTACCGAAGATATTATATTCCAGGATTTAGATTAGTTTCCATTTAAGTTTTGTCGCAGCTGTCAGCTTATTTTATTTTACCTACGTCAATTTTATATACTTACTTACTATTTTCTGTTGTTTCTAATTGGATTTCAACAGATTTTATTACTACCTTTGTGCAAGTGAAATTTGTTTAAAATTTGATTAAGTGTAAGAGAAGACATTTTAGCCTTAACTTCGCGAGGAAAATGAAAGACGAAATAAATAAATAAATAAAAATACCTTCGCTTCTATGTGCAAGACACTGAACTAGCTTGCATTTATTACGTTGTCAGTTAGTCTCCCCGAAACTTCAAGTTATTAGAAATCAGAATATTTGTTTCATCTAGAAATTATCGTATAATAGTTTGCTACGCGCATTTCTACCTAAAGAAAATTAACATTTATTATATTTATATTACAGAGAAACTACTATCTGTACGGTGAACGATTATTAAGTGATATTGACTTGATACTTTTACGAGACAGTCGTAAGAGAAGTCACTGTTAAGATATTTTCTCTAAAAATCAGAGTTGAAGCGTGTCTCTGTATCGTCGTAAGTAACTGTTCTTGGAAGGCGTTGTATCTATTTAGGGAAATGTGAAACACTGTTATCACATGTTCAAAGTTTCAGCGCTCAGTCTCAATAAGTAAAAAGAACAAAAGTACATCGTGGCGTTTATAATTATGTAACACTATCAGTCACAGTTTTACAAATCATAAACTGCGTGCCATTTGACTACAAGAAGCTTGATCGTGACCCGGAAGCGAGTGGAATCTAAGGCAGAATCTTACCCTTCACCACTTGCCTCATTGCATCTTAGTGCAAGACAATAACTGGCATATATTTTCCCCTTGAACATTTCTCTTCAGTGTGTTGATTGAAGTCACCTAGGCGCTGCTAGACATTCAGTTAAAAACCCCCTCTTAGACGTTCGCAAACGTATCAACTAGACGCAAACACCCAAACTCGCGTCGTATTGGTCAGATAAAATATGGTCATTACACATTAGTTAAGCAATGCTGCCAATATAAAAACGCTGTTATGAAATCAATTTAGCCAAACCTCGAATTACTCGCTATGTTATTTGGTAATAAATGTATCAAATAATTTACCCTCTGAAATCTTTCTTTTGCTGTCAGTAACGGAACACGTGATTGGCCCTTCACAGCAACTAACGGTCCTTCGAAGTCAAGCTGCAGTGTACAAAAGAACACTCGGAGTCACGGAGCTGTGCCCAAGAATAGAAATAACATATTGTATTGCAATCCTTGTTTTTTGGAACTAGATGCATAAAAGTTTGGCATTACTAGAAAAAACAAAACTAAAGGTATTATATATAAATTGGCATCATCACGAAAAACAATCACATCTTACAGTCCATGTTGAGATGGGGTACATTCAACTCGGCAACTCAAAACATCTACGTATAATAATTACATCTTTTTGATCTCGTAATATTTTTTTTTCGTACTAAAAATATAGTAATTTTTGTGTGTATTTTGTTCTAAACGAAAATTTAATGAACAGTATTTCTACTACGGGGAAGGAATGGGAGAAGTCGTCGGCATGTTTTATTGTGTATTTGCTGACAAACACAGACATTCAATTGTAATTTATTGATATATTTAAACCTGCCGTTTCGCAGCTTTATTTTTTAGGTATACATTATAGACGGCTACAACTTTATACAAAGAAAGGAACTGGGGAAGAAATCGGCCATAATGTTTGTCAAGGAACCGTTTCAGCGTTCACTTGGAGTGATTTCGGGAAACTACGAAAAATTTAAATCAGGATAACCGAAGCCGGGGATCGAAACCGTGTTCTCCCGTTGCACCACCTCACTCGACCGACCATTTGGTTGCGTATATCATTAGTAATCAATTTTAGTATGTTCTGACATGGTAGGCGGCGTATCTAAAAATGAGGCAAAAAAACTCTTTCAAAATAATTTTAAGGAGCCTATGTGACTGCGATTAGCGCACTAACCTACCGTCATGGCGATCCCGGCTCGATTCATGATCGGCCACGTTTGCGTCGCGTGTAAATTAACACGGATGCAGAGTTTGTCTGTGTTCAGTAGATGTGTTATCCCCTCAGTCAACTGAATTCCACCGCCTCAATATTTCGCCTCCAGGGCTGAGGATAGTCTGATATTTGCTTTTCTCAGTCCTCGGAGGATTGTGTCGTTCCCAACATCACTGTGGCTCCGACAAGAACTGTTTAAACGTCAGAGGAATCCATACCCACACAACGTGTTAGCTTACTGCAAGTCTTGCATTTGACTTGCAGTTATAAACTTGCTTAGGTAGGCTTGCTGCAGGCCTTGCATTTGACTTAAGATTGTATGCTGTCATACCAGGATTTCTACAAAGTATTTTTTTTAGCATGCAGGATTGAATGACAAGCTTTCTGCGAGTGTATTTAAGAAAAATGCTTGAAGTTAAATTTCTTACAAACTTGTGTTAAGTTTGACGGCTTACAAGTTAATCATAAATGAAGTTTAGTTTGTAAGCTTGCAGCAATTTAAAAAAGTGTCCAGTAGACTTGCAGCAAGCGTTTAGGCTTGTCGTGACACACTTGTTGCAAAGTTCCTGGCTTGCCTTGATAAGTTTGCAGCAAGCTTGTAGTAAGCTTTTTCTGCTAACTGGGATGTAAGCTAACACCAGCTTGCATTTCACTTGATTTTGGCTAGCCATAACAAGCTTGCTCATGAGACTTGCTTCAAGCCTGCTTGCCAGCTTACATTTCACTTGATTTTGGCTTGTCATAGCAAGCTTACTTTCGAGACTTGTGCAAGCTTGAATCAAGCGTGCAGTAAGTTTACATTTCACTTAAATTTAACTTGCCATAGCAAACTTGCTCAGAAGTCTTGCTGCAAGTCTGAACCAATCTTGTGACAAAGCTGTATTTGACTTTAATTACACTTACATAGCAGGTCTGGTCATGTGATAAGCTGCAAGTATTTTGTCCCCTATACTAAGCTGATATTGCATTGAAATTTTACTTAGAAATCTTAGTTCATGAAATATTTTCTAAATGCCCATCAATAATGATCGAATGCGATTTAAACTTAACTTTGTAAATGAACAAGCACTTTAAAAAGTAACATTGTTTCATATGCTAGCTAAAACCTTAATTACCATATTATGTACAACTACAAGTAAACTGATATCCTTACAGTTGTTAGTAAATTCACAATCATCAGCATTCCCATAACAAAGTTTGTTCTCTTACAACCGAATTGCACTACTACACATCTTAGGTAGTTGCAATAGTCCAGTGGTTAGCATACATGCTTTGTAAGCCAAAGGGTCAGTGGTTCCAATCTTGAAACAGGAGCAGAAATTTAATGTTTAGTAATTAACATCACAAGTCGACGAAAAAGTACTATTTATGATGTAAATTTAGATGATAGTGAAAATATGGAAGAAAATAAAATTCTTATTTGTTCTGCAGGCTTGAAGATTAAACGTGCAGAAGTCTTGCAAATCAAGCTTGCAGCTAGTTAGAAATGTGTAAACTAGGCAACTTGCAGCAGGCTTGTAGCAAGTTTATTGGCTTGCCATTTCATGCATACTGCAAGGTTACTGGCTTGCACTGGCAAGCTTGCTACAAGCTTGTAGGAAGTTTTTTTCTGCTGACTGGGTAACCACAAGTACAAGCAATAAATTATATGAATAGTGATTTTATTTATTTAGTCGCTACGCATGCTTACGGACAGTACAGCGCCTCGGTAGAAGTTCGTGGTGGAAAGCGGATAGAGGTCACCCAGAGGCTGTTTAAAGAACATTCCCAGCATTCCCCTGGAGTGGGTACGGAAAACCCTCGAAGACAGAAATTATGACCGAAGCAGAGTAAAGATGGCCGAAAAAGGGAGTTATCTTATATTTTAAAATAAAACTTGTATATTAAAATTATTGCTGTGCATGTTGTCACATAAAGATGGTTAACGTAGATATATCCTTATTATTATTATTATTATTATTATTATTATTATTATTTAGATCTACTTTACTGATATGTGTCTTCTTGTAAAAAAATCGCCTTTACAATTTATTAAGTGTTACGTCATCCTTAAAAAAATGCTAAGCTCTTTTTTTAACCGAAAAAAATATCTGAGGTTACGTACCAGCTAAAGTAAAAGTTTTTTTTCAGTTTGTGAGTTACCCGTCTTTATTTCATCATTCCTGCTGTTCATATTCTTAAGCGAGCCCGCTTCACATTTCAAAGTCTTAATTATTACGAACAAGTTTTAACTGCATGTTTTCCGTTGTCAGTGGTAAAAACTGTTATGTTGCTGTTGTTAAAGGTAATAATATTAAAATACACAAGAGCTCTTAACTTGGAATTTTCTGTTTACCTCTTGCAAATACGTCAGTATTTTTAACTGAGGTTTCACATTTGAGCAGATTTCATGTATATGGGATTACTCTCCATTTTGACAATGAGGTATTTTCAACTGTGTGATTAGTCTTTGTTTTTAAAAGACTTCAGTAAATTTTTAAATATATTAGTTGTCGTTGAAAATGGTGTGAGCTTTTCCTCGCAGCAGGAAATGTTTGTTTAAACCGATTTATGATTTACGTGAGGTAGTAAATGGAAACATATATTTACGCGTATTTTTTTTTTTTTAATTTTACACTTCTTCATAATTTTAATTCAAACAAGGTATTTAAAAATTTTGTAAACGTGATAATTTTGAAAATTATTATTGCAAATAAAACTGCAGTGTAGGGTTATGAAAATGTTTCTCACAACACCAGTTAATATGGCACTTAAGCAGTCATATTTTTCATGTACGCTGTTTGATGTGAAAATCTTCCCGCATTTCTGCGGAAGTATGCATAAATTACCGAGAATGCATAGGATAAATTTCTTCTGCCTCGACAACATTTGACGATTCTGCAAGCTGGCAGGCACTTTATGCCATTCTTGCAATATTTCATATGGGAACCGTTTGTTTATTAAGACGTGCAAACTATTAATACCACGTTTATCCCCAGATAGCAGATTATTTATTTATTTAAACCATCTGAGTATCTTTCATTGCACTGTATATTTTTCTGTTTTAAGACGTTTTATATTTCTTCGCTCACAAAGCTTACCTTCTGTACGTCGAATCAAGAGATGTTTGAATGTTTGTTACAATGGAGCTAGATAACAAGAATATACAGCGTGTTTCAAAAAGAATAATCCGATTCTAAAAATGCATAGGTATTCTGCAACTTAAGATATGTGCGTGAACAACGTACTGTTGGAATGAGGAAACGTTCGAGTTTTACATGGTTCCCGCTAGGTAGCAGCAGTGTGCTTAAGTGAACGCCCACTTCAGTTCTAGGAAACATGGCGTCTGGACAAGAGAAAGCGTTTTGTGTTCTAAGTTGTCGGCAATAACAGTTCAGCGTGACATTCGTACTAGGTATGGTGTCGCTCCTCCTACAGCACAGAGCATTAGACGATGCCGGGCCGTCCCCCAGTGCCCGACGCAGATGTGGAGCGCATCTCCCATTGTTTCACACGCAGTCAGAAGAAATCCGTTCTCCGTGCAGCTCGACAACTCAACATGCCCTCGATGGTCGTCTGGCGTGTGTTGCGTCGACGTTTACAAATGAAACCTTACAAAATTCAGCTACTGTAAGCTCTTCGTGGAGGTGACGAAGAACGACGTGTGGAGTTTTGTAAGTTCGTGCTTGACAAGATGGAGGACGATGACAGTTTTGTTCCATGCTTAGTGCTTAGTGACGAGGAGACATTCCATTTAAATGGAAAGGTGAACCACCATAACACGCGAATATGGAGTGCAGAACAACCACATGAAGTTGTGCAACACGGGAGGAACTCACCAACATTTAATGTGTTATGTGAAGTTTCACGAGAACGGTCCATTTGTTTTGCAGTTACAGGTATTACGTATCGAGATATGCTTGAGAACTTTCTTTTCCCACGGTTGGAGAGTGATTCGAACAACTTCATTTACCGACAGGATGTGGCACCACCACACTGGCATCCGGAAGTGCGGGAATGTTTAAATCAAAGGCTTCCTGGACGACGGCTCGATCGTACTGGACCAAATGATGCAGCCTTACATGACTGGCCTCAAAGGTCACCGGACCTTACTGTATGTGATTTTTTTGTGGGGGTTTATTAAAGACTCTGTTTAAGTGCCTCAGTTACCGACGACAGTGAATGAACTGAGACATCGCATAACAGCAGCTGTGGAAGCAGTAACTCAAGACATGCTCGCTGCAGTGTGGGATCAATTTGAATACCGCCTTGATATATGCCATGCATCTCAAGGGGAGATTGTGGAACATCTATGAAAAAAAACTTTATGAGTTTCCCTTTCAGCAAAAATTAGAATTACTTTAATATGTTTATTAGTTTCTGAAATACAGACGTACCAAATCGGATGATTCTTATAGATACATCCTGCATAGTTTTATGAACGTACACCATTGCATATGATTTGTTGCTGAAATCTGTAAAAATATTGAACATGAATCCCACGAAGACAACAAGATAGTTGATCGTAAAGAAAGAACTGATGTACTTGATAAAAACTATTTTTTAATTTATGAACACATAAATTTAAATTGCTTTATGCCAAAGAACTTCATATCGGGAGTCCCTGTTAAACTTCAACACGACAGACAGATGTAAACGAAAAACAAACAATAAGAAATAAACAATAAATGTAAAATATAATGAGATACGACATACAAAATTTGACAACATGCACATAACTATTAGGAAATAAGACGAAACAGCAGTCCGCAAAGAATGCCAAGAAATTCCGAGATGGAAATTCATTCAGGCTGCTACGAAACACCAAAAGAACACATGTTTGAATGCACAGTGCACTGCATCGGTTTTCCTATATTTCTGACTTCGAAGTAAACGAGAAAGCGATGAGGACGGCACTGGAACCTCGTCAGGTGCTGCACCGGAGATATACGCATACCACTGAACTGCCACGCTACATGCGGTTCTATTTAGGTTCAACTTACACGAGCAATGAAAATAATGTAATACAAGGAAGGTTACATGTATTTTGGTACATATTGTAGGAAATGACATGCATGAAGAAACACGAATGTTTTACAATTTCATTCATACGTTACAAATTATAAATACTTTATATGACGTAAACACATTTGCTATGGTATGATTATTCACGCAGTTTAACGGGTACGGCATAAATCATTGCTTGACTGTAAGCCGCGTTTGACGCAGCTCTTGTCTCCACCAATGTAATTCTGGGAGTTTGTTCTAAGGGCCGAATTCAGAGTCGTCCTTTGAAAACGCTGTCAACTCCCATTAACCAGGTAGCCTCTCCATCACTCGTACTTAAAAAAACGTCTTTCGAGTGATTGTTAGTTGAATGCCTGTTCACCTCCACTTTTGACACATATCTGGCAACACTGCACAGCATTTCCTCGTTTCAACTGCTCAGAGTGCGTGTAGGAACACGTCCTATCTTATTTCGACTGTCGTTTGTCAGGTGTTCAGTAGTAAATACCATGCTTGCTTGTTTAATTTAGGAGAAACATTGATTTGGCTGATACCATTAAAAACCTCACAAACTTCCAACGGCGACAGTTTGGATTACTGCGCAATGGCTACAAAAAAGCCAGGCCTACTGTAGTTTAATATGAAAATGTACACATGCAGTTGTGTGCGGTGTGCAAAGTAAAAATAATAAACAGAAAATAGGCATGTGAAGGTGTAAGTTGGGAATCGAAGGAACATTTGCATGGGGTTCGCTAAAAGAAGTTGGGGAGGAGTGGGATCACTAACATGGAAAATAGTTTTGTTTTCTTATTTATTTACGCCTCATTTAAAATCTTTCATTACATGCTGTCCATTTCTATCCCTGTTTACAATGTGGTAATTGTAATATTATACACAGCGTAAACTGATTTTTTAACGTAGATTTCTCGTATTATTATCATGAAGTAATATGCCTATACAATTTAAACACAGCATCAGATAAGGCAACATTGTATCAGTCATTAGGGGCTTATTTTTTTTAACTTTGCTAATAATAATAATCAGTTGTCAATGTCAGTGTTACTGGCCTGCTAAAATCACCCTATGTAAAGCATGTTGTAGGTAAAATCCATATTTTTAAAACTTGCAACATTATCGCGCGGTGGGTACACTTATGAGCAAAAACTCTCCGCAGATCATATTTGTCTTCGTTTTAATTATTCTGCTGTTTACATATGGGAATATGAGTGGTAATCTTGAACGAAAATGCCTCGCAGTTTAGTGCACATTGCTGAGATTTTTTTAGGTTAGAACAGATACAAGCGATAACCTGATAGCTCCCTGAAGTATAAAATGACAAAGCTATAATTCACTTCGTCATTGCAGGGATTAGCAAGCCATGATTTTGAAAACCATCCAAATTTTATATGTAAGGATGTAGCACATACCTATCAACGGCTTTTTAAAAATGATACTTCAAATTATTTGTCCCGATGCAAATGCGTTGGTTATATCACAATTGGGATATACCCTATTGACTGGGAAGTGGAAATTTATTTTCCAATAATGCAAAGAATTTAAATACTCTTCAACATTATATCTAATCTCCTAATTATCTACCATGGCTGGAACACAACAACGCACGGTGGCTGTGTAATCCTTACAGTTGAAACCATTTTGAACCCATAGATGTAGATGTTCACTTCAAAACAAATTTTAGAGAACTTTCAAAATACAGTTCCGCCAAGTTGCAGGAATATTTTATATAATTTACTAGCACATGCGAAATGTTTAAAACGAATATATATATATATATATATATACACACACACACACACACACAAATAAACCAGTACTGTTTTGTTTACTTTACACTGCATAGGCTTTCGAATTTCAACTGGTTCGAATGTCGTGTACAGCAATTAACTAACCCCCGAAAGACGTCTCTGCCGAGCATTTTTCATAGAACAGCCATTCGGTGAGTGGATAGCCATCGAGAGACGTCTCTGAATTAGGCCCTAAGTTTCGTGGTTTCGAAGCAATAACTGGTATGCAGCAACTGTGCCGCGGCATACTGAAAACTCGTTTCCACAAAGTCCGTGTTCAGAGATTTAGTTGTTACGAAGGCCAGCCCGTTCGGGTAACTCCTGTACTTCTTAATATTAAGTATTTTCTATTTTTTTAAGTATGCAAGGGTCAAATAGCAGATAATATTCATATTGACAAAATACCATCTTCAGCTCAAACTAACAATATATACAAATATACATTTTTCGTTTAAACGCCAACTGTTAATCAGTACATTTACGGATGTGTTCGCTCACGTCCAAGTCGTTTAGCGCTACCAGTAACCTTTTAGAGGTTTCTGGTTCAAATGTCCACAGATTAATTGATATTTTTTAGTTTTATTTTATGCATGATTTATGCTTTTGTTATTAATTGTTTATTTCAGTCAGGATTTTTGGTATACTACATTTATTCATACCATATTGTACAACGTAACCGACATAATACATTGCGACCAACATAAATAATTTTAGTATTCAGTTACACAAAAAGCGTCACAGATCTAATCTCTTTTTTAATTTAGTTGACAAAATGTTCAACGCTTAGGCTACAGTATTAATTTACGACAGATGTGTTATTTTCAGTCATTGGTTGAGCCTGTTTTAATTGTGGGAAAAATTACTGTATAGTTGCATGTGCATCTGACAGAATTATTTTCTAACATCGGATCAGTAGGCCCTACGCATAGTTATAATTTTCAATAGCCTGTATTCGTAGGAATGTTTATATTTGTTTATATGTGCGTATGTGTACATATTTATGTACGTGTATATAAGTAGTATAATATAACCGATTCGGGCACAGTGGCTGCTGGCTGTGGGTGTGTGGGTGACCTTTGACCCCGATGATGTCACGACGGCCATCAAGGATAGCATCGCGGCCGCCATCTTGGATGTCATGGCAACCGTCTTATGTCTCTCCTCCATATTGTTTACCTACTACATTTTGTCTATCATTTTTTGATGGGAGACGCCATATTGGTACTAGCTAGAATTCCGGGTGGACTGGAGCACCTTCGGCAACCTTCAGCTCGAGTTTAGACCAGAGGCACTGCTACTTGGTTCTCGAGTTGGCTACCAGAGGCACTGCTGTCGTCGCCATTTTGTAGTGTGCCAAAGTGGCTGCTATGGGCGCTGCTCTTGCCGCCATATTAGTTCTCGAGTTTACCACCAGTTAATCGACTGGGTCGATATAAATTTTATTTATCGATTATTTTATTCTTGTGTCGCATACTAGGTAGCACTAGTGTTGCACTGAATGTAAGGGTCACAACTGATGCAGTCTAGGTGAAGATATCACTCTTATATTTTAAATTTTAAATTGTGTAAGTTAAAAAATCCTTTGGTGGTGCAGAGCCCCGAACCACCAAACTTAGCGTCACTTAACACAGCCTTTAACTGCTCGGCTACCAAGGTATGGTTCAAAACAGGAGTTTAATTGTTGGGTTTATTTAATACAATACTTTTTCTCTCATTGTAATTATGAATTTCTCGTTTATACGGAAGTCAAAATTAACGATTTTTCTTATTAAAAAAGGAAATATTTATGGATATAATATCATAGATTAATTCAAAGAGATATTGATTTTTGGATATTGCAATTACTGCTTTTTCCTAAATTTAATTATTTTTGAAACAGTGTATTTTGGTTTCTTTCCAATTAAGGAATTATATTTTCATACTTATTTTGTTTCTGCATTGCGTTTGATAATCTTTTCATAATGTTTTTCACGACATTTTTCAGTATATATGCCATCAGTAATTTAGAAAATTATTAAATAAAACTAACATTAAAATACGTGTATCTCTCATACTGGATCATTTTTAACTGTACATGACTATCGAATTAATCTCGCAATGTAGGAATCTGTAGGTATGCGAGGTAGTTGTCTGACCTTATCAAAGTCAGAGAGAAGATACATGGCACAATGTTACACGATACTATGAACATGACTTTATGAATAATTTTAATGGGTTTAGCTCAATAACACCTGGCCACAGCAAGGAAAGTGCAGAGCAAGCTTTTCGCATGGCGGCATCGTGTGACACAACCTGACTCTGTATATGTATCTTCATGCATGTTTCTCGTGTGCACACCTGGGCATTGACCTGTATCATCCAGAGCTGCTACTGCTGCACTGTACCAGGAAAGTACAGAGACAAAACTTCAACAGCTGTATAGTTTGTGCTAGGCCTAATAAAGTGACGTAATTTTTTTATTTCAAATATGGTACAGTTATGTATGTAGCATTTGACAAACACGTTTAACATAGTTTTTTAAAGACAACACCTTTGTGGTTTCTTCATAAACTTCTGCGATCTCTTCGCGAACATTCGCGACTACTTCGCGACTCCTTCGTGACTCCTTCGCATACCTGTGCATTCTCTTTGCTTATCTTCACGACTCCTTCGTAGTTACTTCACGACTCCTTTGCTACTTCTTTGAAGACTCTTTTGTGACTCTTCTGACTCTTTTGAAGGCACTTTCGTGACTCCTCTGACTCCTTAGACTCCTTCGAGACTACTTCGTGACCTCTTTGACACATTTGAAGATTTCTTTGACACCTTTGAAGATCTCTTTGACTTTTTTGTGACACCTTTGACTTCTTTGAAGATCTCTTATACACTTTCCTGACTCCTTTGACTTCTTTGTGACTCATTTGTGACTCCATTGACTCATTCATGACTCATTTGTGACTCATTTGACTCGTGTGTGACTCATTTGACTCCTTTGTGACTCGTTTACTCCTTCATGACTCGTTTGACTCCTTCGTGACTCGTTTCACACATTCATGACTCGTTTGACACCTTCATGACTCGTTT
>PNEQ01072729.1:17791-152156 GCA_003012365.1 Medauroidea extradentata
TTAATGACTCGTTCGACACCTTAATGACTCGTTCGACACCTTAATGACTCGTTCGACACCTTAATGACTCGTTCGACACCTTAATGACTCGTTCGACACCTTAATGACTCGTTCGACTCCTTCATGACTCGTTCGACTCCTCCATGACTCGTTTGACTTATTCGTGACTTGTTTGACTCCATCATAACTCGTTTGACTCTATCATGACTCGTTTGACTCCTTTATGACTCATTTGACTAATTCGTGACTCATTTGACTAATTCGTGACTCCTTTGACTAATTCGTGACTCCTTTGACTAATTCGTGACTCCTTTGACTAATTCGTAACTCCTTTGACTAATTCGTGACTCCTTTGACTACTTTGACTCCTTTGACTAATTTGGGACTCGTTTGACTCCTTCGTGATATCATTTGACTACTTTGTGACTTTTTTGACTACTTCGTGAATCCTTGGACAGCTTCGAGACTCCTCTGAAGACTCCTTCGTGACTCTTCACGACTGCTTCATGACTCTTTCGTGAACCTTTACGACTCCTTTGCGAACCTTCATAACGTCTTCGGCACTCCTTCGTACTTCAACTGTAATTATATATTTCCTAACTAAAGTATATCTAACATAGTACATGCTGAACCAAAATACAGGCCTCAATGCGACTGTACATTTAAAGTCAATTTATGATTTAACAAACCGACGAACCTCCATGTGCATATCTGTCTTGGTTTACTGTTATGTAAATACAATTATTTTGAGTGTTTCCATTTACGATTTGCTAGCATGTAGTATTTTGGGTTTCTGTACTTTTCCACAGTTTTTCTGTGTTTTGTTAAATTTTATTGATTTTATATTATAGTTATATACGATATTACATTACAAAAGAAAACTGTGGTTAGACACATATGTTTAATTGCATAATATTTTTCGTTTCCTTACCTGTACGAGGCTAAATTGTCAACAAGTACTGAGTTAGGTACAGGTATTATGTATCAACTTACTGTTCAGATATTCTGCTCTGCATTGTCGAAGTGTTGTAGGCGGAAGGAAATAACAAAATTATTTGTTAATTTTTTCTTCCAAAATACCGTAACTAATACCAGATTTATTTTTGTTTAAATTGTTAAGTACTTGTCCCGTTATAAAATTAATCGCGTTGCACCTGGCTACCTGTATGACTTGTAGTCCAAATTAATGAAGTATTATACAAATTTTTTAAATACTGAATTATAAACTACAGAAAATAAAGTATTGCTGCCTTGTAAATCAATTGTGGAACATATTTTGTTTGCAACTGACCATATGTACTGAGGTCAGCACTTCGTTACAAGGTGAACTCAAATATTTTAGCTGCAAGGCAATGCAACTGTTCTACTTTCACAATTGTCTCGACAAGCAGGTATCGAGTTCAGTGGTGTTAAAGACATACACGAAAGGAATAGTTTTGAAACAGTAACGTGGCTGGACTTCATTTACAGCGTGCCTGTAAGCTTCTTGACAACAAATTTAATTTTCCAAGCACAAAAAATAGTAATCTATTAAGTTTCAATGACTGTAGAATGTGTGACAGAATGTTATACATACAGTGTCGAAACTAGTGTTGACTTTACATTGTAAAGGCTGAGCGACAAACACTGTTACTGTAGAAGGACTGATATTCATAACAAAGAATAAAAGTAACTTTAATTTTTTTTGCAGTAGATTGAATTTTGATGTCACGATGTATAACGAAATGTCAGTCTCCATCAAGCGAACGTTTGCTTAGTCTTTGTATTACAACCGAAAGCTGTTCATATCAGGAAAGTATTCACGTCGTTTATGATTCACACTGATCATAATTCGTTAGTTACATTATTAAAATGCTTGACAACTGCATTCAGAAGTTATTTTTTATCATGATAAATAGCTTTCTTGCCACCTAGTTTCTGAAGTGTAAAAGTTAATTTTACTGGCATCATAAGTGTAATACGTTTTAATTCAGCAACAATAATCTGCGAAAAAAAGTTATAAAATATTTTTTGTTTTAGAGTTCCGAACCAAGGAATTAGTCGTTAGTTCGTACTTTCTATTTTGTTATTACTGATAGAACTCTAATTTTAGTCGTGTATAGGCTTTACAGAATCAGACAAAAAGAGCAATGTTAATATTTAAAAAAATTCGTTTTGGTAATTAAGTTGCCGAATTTTTACTGTCAGTCTGAGACAGACTAACTTTATCTATGACTTAAAATAGAAACAACAAACATATCGATATTTGTTATGCGTAAGTACATTTTAATGGCTATACTTTTTAAACTTTGATGTGCATGTAATCGTTGACACATGTTTATATTATTCCCTGCATTTAAACGCTTTATATGCGATACGGAAAAATGTAATTTACTTACATGTGATGCTTGGAGTATTAGTTAAAGTGTGGCAGATAAACGTTCCTCTGCATAACCTCCTCGTCGAATGAGTACGACAATATAGAATATAATAATTAATGTACTAGTTTCGTAATAAGGACTGAATGTAGCTCGTATGATAGCCCTAATTAGCTTTCGCTTTTTATAGTTGTGTATAAAATTTTTACTGTGGCAGTTATAATCGTATAGCTGAAATGTTACGAACACATTTTATTGATAGCACAAAATAATTTTGTGCGGCTCGTGTATTTGCGTTTCAATTCTCCTGACGCATAATTTTTAACTATTAAACAACTGTCATTATTTTCTTGGCTTGTGGGTGTGAGCCGCGTCTGAAGATTGTCTTGCGACGTTTCGGCAGTCGTTGCAGCTGCCATCATCAGGTAGTCGGAGTCGGAGACCAACTGGCAGATGTAAGAGTTGCAGGTCCTTATATACCCTGGTGTCTGGGTGGCTGCTTCCTGGTTGGCTGGGCCTGTCGGCCCATCATAGGCCTGCTTGCTCCTGATTGGCCGAGGTGGTTAGCCAATCCTGGCTCTCTCCTGGTGGACCTTCTGATTGGCTGGGTACTTGGGCCAATCGTGTACTGACTCGCACCTGGTTGGCCAATCCTGGTGAGTCTGTCGTGACTGCGCTCTGGTAGCTTGATTTCGCATCATCCACGAATAAATGTGACCATATTTTGCTTAGCCGATATCCATCTTCCCTGTTGATGTTATTAGGGTGCGAGTCAGTACACGATTGGCCCAAGCACCCAGCCAATCAGAAGGTCCACCAGGAGAGAGCCAGGATTGGCTAACCACCTCGGCCAATCAGGAGCAAGCAGGCCTGTGATGTGCCGACAGGTCCAGTCAACCAGGAAGCAGCCACCCAAACACCAGGGTGTATAAGGACCTGCAACTCTTACATCTGCCAGTTGGTCTCCGACTCCGACTACCTGATGATGGCAGCAGCAACGACTGCCGAAACGTCACAAGACAATCTTCAGATGCGGCTAACACCCACAAGCCAAGAAAATGCAGACAACGGCCGCGAAAGCCTGCGATCTATTTTAACTGTCATTATGTTTATATCATTCATAAATTAAAATACTTCACTAGTTAAAATTAAGTCCCTTTATGTGGGCTGTCGTAGTTGCTTCTAATTACACCTGAATCATATTTCCCATATAATAACAGCAGCTCAAATATTCATGTCGGTCTGAAAGTAAATACTAACTTTTTTTTTAAACTTTGAAAAAATACGATCAACAACCTGTACACTATTACAGTTATACGTTCTTATAAATTTCTTGGTTTTAAACTTTGCTAAGAGCACCCAACACATTTTTCGCAAATTTTGCAGAAAAAAATTGTTTAAATAATAATTTAGTTACATTGCTGTAGGTCTTCACGTGCGTAATTCACCAACTTGTATTGTTTCCTATATTTTACTAACATTTATTACCAACATTTTCAAAAATATAAAGAGAAAATATTTATTTTTATTAATATTACTTATTATACTAGAGGATATCGAATAACGGACACTGTGTTACAGGTATAGTTCTCAAATAGTAGATGCTAAATTCCTTGTGTACGCCGGGATTACATTTCACTTACGACGATACTTATTAAACGCGCACAGCGTGTAACACTGTGCTGCACAGAACTATTTTGTTGGATAGTTTACCATTCATAAATAACGTTCCGTCTCGCAACGCTTAAATACTTTTCTATTATTTGCTTCACTTCAACTCCGAATTTAAAAAAAATGTTAGTTGGAATTAAAATTTATAATTTAACATTAAGTACTGATCTGCCTGAATTGTGACCAATAATTCTTACCAAAGGCCCAAAAACCTTCTTTGTCACAATATGTACTAACTTATTAAATGGATTTGCGTTTAATGTAACTTCCTTGAAACAAAATTGCTTTAATATGTATTTTATCACTGAAAATATTTAGCGTTATTTACAATGTTCTGTAAAAAATAACAAAAATTGTCGACTACCCATACTTCTTTGAGCAAAATGTGAGTATAAGTCTATACTTCTTTTTTCCCCTTGAAATAGCCAATATTATTCGTTCTTGGTACTATAAATAAAAGTTACCATTCCTTCCAGTGATTAGTACGACAGTGCCAACTTCTTATATTCCAAGAAATATTTTTCATAATTTCATGAATCTTGGTATACGAATCCTGTAAATAAAACTGACTTGACGTTTGGGTATTTTGTTCATCTTGTATTCATATTTTCAAAATGGCGGCTATTTTGATATTTTTAGCCTATTATGATGTACCTTAGGTAATATTTTTCATAAAATATTCAAATGTTTTACACATATACTGCATACAATGTTGAATTCGCTGTTGTGTATTTCCTTCACTATGTTTTTATAGTTTTATAATTGTAACCATTTTTATATTTTTCTTACACAGTATGATTAGTCTGATGAAATATTTTCAGGTAATTAATAGATATTGGCACACATACGAAATATAAAGCTGACTTGACTTTTGTGTATTTTGGTCATTGTACGTTCATATTTTTAAAACTGTGGCAATTGTTCTATTTTTAGCATGTTATGTTATACTCGGGAAATAATTTTATGGATTTCAAAAATATTAGTAAACGCATACAAATGAGTAATACTACTTGAGTATATTTTATTCATCCAGTGTTTATAATTCCATAAATACGGCCATTTTTTAGTTTGACATAACTGAGAAAATTTATTTCCGATTTTTTATAATCTTGGTTCACATAAACGGCTTCGAAATTTGACTTGACTTTTAATTACGTTTATCGTTAACTGCATAGTAATATTTTTAAAACCGTTGTCTTTCACTTATGTTTAGAAATATTTGACGTATTTGAGGAAATGTTTTCTTCGAATCTTATTAAACTTAGTACATATATACACTAAGCATTCTGACTTGACTTTTGTGTATTTCAATAATCATTTGTTCATATTTTCATAATGGTGGCAATTTGTATATATTTAGCATCGTGTTACATATCTTTGGAAATATTTTTTTCAGAATTTCATTAAACTTGGTACACGTATGTTACGTGCAAAGGTCACTTGACTTTTGCGTATCTCGTTGATCATTTGGTAACATTTTGAGAACGGCGGCTATTTTTTGTGATAGTTATCTCAAAAAAAATTTTTCCCGATTTTATCTAACTGGAGACGCGTATATTACTTACTATGCTGAATATTTTGTATATTTCATTTATCATATATCTATGCTAATATTATCATTTAATATTCCTAAAGTACGTTAACAATTTTAACATTCAGGGTCAATTTACACCAACTTTGAGGAAAGTAGGCTTATCAGTTGTGCTGGTAACTTCTTGTTGGCCTTTGTGAGAGAATTGAAAAAATTATGAAAATTTTGAAATGGGTTTTACAGGCACTATTCTATACTTCTTATGCTACAAAACACTGGCACTTTAAGTCAACCTTTAACTTGAAAATCAACTCAAGCAATGCCTGACTGAATATAACCTTTAAATCCCTACAATTTATTGTATTGACTTCACAATGTAAACCTACGTGTCAAATTAAGCATTTCAAGGGGTTACTGTTTTTCGATGTTTCATTTTCAATGCAAACCAATGTTTGTGGAGTTACAGTATATCTGCGACCCACGCGAAGCCGCCCTCCAAGATCCTGGAAGATCAGTCTTCAATCTAATTGCCCTGTCCGTTCAATTGATGTGAACCGAACATATTTTATTATTCCTTGTCAGATAATCTTAAAGTCATTAACAATACGTCGATAGGAACAGAGAGTATCCAAGAGCTTCTGACATCGTTCAGAATATGCTTGGAATCAAATATTGGAGTTGGTTCGACGATACTTTATAGTTCACTCAATCATATGCTATACCTTAGAACATCGTCAGGGAAAGGGCTAGGAGAACATGACCTATAATTAAATGTGAACTTCATAAACTAAATTTGACTGTTTTCAGAGAAACAAGTAAATATGTGTTGTGGTTGAAGGTGTTAGGCCTATATTTTGAAATAAATTTACTTAAAAGTTTGAATTTGCAAGAAATTTTTCTAAGCCGCAAGCAAGTATTAATACGACTTCTTAGTTTGTTCCCTCTCCCCCACCCCGTATTTTTTTCGCTTATACACCAATTAAAGACTCCAGATATAAAAAGAGAGTTTCTTACAAACGCAACGAATTTAAATTATTATCATGATACACTTCCTGTGATTAGGCCCACATTACAGTAAATAATATACTTTACCACACGTGAGAACTATTGCCAGGCAAATTGAAGAAACCACAAATTTATGTTTTCGTTTCAAAATTATTCTATCACATAGTGGTAATCTCATACATTACTCAGCAATACCACACTATTAACTAAACACTACAAAGGAAAGTTTTGAACATTTGATCATGACTAATGTGATACCAGAGATGGCTGATACGCAGTCAGCAGCCCTGTTCATACTCGTTTATAACTAGACCTAGTTTAAAACCTATATGAACTTCGAAAGATTTTTGCAATGAGGGTGTATGTCAAGATGAGTATCCATGGATATACGCCATTGCTTGCGACTTGGCAACATTCGCAAGCAATGGCGTATATCCATGAACACTCATCTTGTTGAAACTTATAGTTGTGCTAGCCAACATAAATAAACTTGCGAAATTTAGAGAACTTAAATTATTTGATACGTTACTAATAAAAACGACAATTTTTACAGATGTACATCTCAGAAGACTTACGAATAGAACTGATGGCTCAATCAGTTAAAAGTGTGTGACGTAAGATGCTAACGTTAGCCATACGAGAAAACCTCCAATGGGGTTGCAATTTGATCACACTTATAAGTTTTACCTATAACATTAATTCATTTCTTAGATGCTGTTTGTTGCTACGAGTAGATTTTCTAAAATTCAAATTGAATCGTTTATTTTTAATGTGAGAAAATATTACACATGTAACGGATTTGCTCTTTCGATATTCAAGTGAACTTCTCAAGCAATATATTTTGCTATTATTTTAAAGAATGACTCCCTCTATCGTACCGTCAGGGTTACACTTAATTTCCCAGTGTTACTGTTTGCATTACGTTTTACCACCTTATCTTCAACATGTAACTCCGTGGCTTTTGTTACTCTGTATGTGCTGAACGTACTCTGTGCGTTAAACATTGTTTGTATTCGCCTGAGTTAGTGCTGGTTTTGTGGCTGTCTCACATCTCGGTTCCCAGACTTTGCTTTATTTCGTTTCCCACAACTTCTCTAATATTGGTCTCTCTTTTCTCTCTCTTTCTCTCTCTTCACCTACACGTGGGAGGATTCCCCTAAGGCATAGGAGAAACCAACATGCGAGAACAGAGTATTGACAAAGCGCCAACTTTGTTTGAAATTGTCAAATCAGTACGCGGCCTTTTCTAAAACTTGAAGTCAGCAGCAGATATTACACCTACAGTGTAACAGATGGACGAGTACAGGACAGGTGAGCATTTTATTGCTTGTTCGCTTGCTGATATATTTTTGTTTCTTCCTTTGAATATATTGTTACATTTAATTGCTAAAATGATCAATCCAGTGGCAGTTCGTGGATTGTTGCCAGGTAGGGCTGCAGTTGTCGAGAACTATAGAGGTTTCTGCGCTATCTGACGCTACAAACATTGACGGTCTGATCTTTTTGTGCCGCTTATTAGTGAGAGAGATAAAACATGTTAATATCTCATGATCGTTGGTCTGCGGTGCGTTCATCAACAGTGTACAGTCACAGAATAAATAAGCAGTAACAGAAGCGACAAGGAAAGCTTTTTCTTTGTTGTTATCGTACCAGCTCTCGGGGCGTACGTGAATACAAACAATACCACGAGGATTAGATATATTGGTTTATATAACCACCTGTATGGCTTGAGATATTGTAATTAGTTTGTATATTAGCTAAATATTTAAATGTGGTAAAGATGACTAGGTATTCGAAGATCAACATCGTATATTAACTAACTTATTAGAAGCGACATAGTAGAGCTTTTTTGACCATTGTTTCTGTAAATGTTCTCGGGGCGTACAGGAAAGTAAAAAAGCTATATGGAATTTGAGACATACTGTAATTTGTTAGTGTCTCATTTACATATTTAAAAATCGTAAATGTGACATTACTTACGTATGAATTTCCGCGCAGATAATAAAATAGGGCCTACTAACTGCAATCTAACTAAACTTCTGCGAACTCCGACACAATCTCAATCCACAGAGCAAACGAGCACGATAAAAATCACGTCTTGTCGCTTCTGTTGCAACTTATTTACTTTGTGGTACAGAAGTGACAATGGTCAGCCCTGTCAGACAACAACCCATCAGCCGCTATAGGTTATTCGGAATAAAGTGAGCACTAAAAAAACCCTGATTAATTTATATTTTCTGCCAGTTTATATATTTCCGCCGAACGTAAACAAATATTGCCACGTGCTTTTATTTACACAGGGTCGTGCGATGTTTGTAACTACACTAAACTGCTCCGATAAATTTTAGCTACAATATACACTCATTAAGTGCACGGGGGCTGAATATAAGATGTAATCAAAAGTAATCTTAGTTATAAATACCTGCGAGTTAACGTCTTCTAAGACTGGTCTCTGTTCATCGACTAACTGATACTACACACACTATTGCGGTTACGAATCTCGTAAATGCGGGCATATTTTATTTGAATTTGTAACTCAAAACCGCCACTAAAAACACACATGACACACGCAATTAAAGAATTCAAATTTCGTTCAGTTCTACTGCCACGAGCAACGACGCACTTAACAGAAATAATAAATAATGTATTTTCTTAATATGTGAAATAAATAGTATGTTGCTTCTAGGCTGGCAAACTTAAAACATAATTTACAGAATACCGATGGTTTCACAAGGCAATGATATTCATAGTATTTTCCAATACTTTTGAATGTGTATATACGCACAACGGACAAACACATGCAAATCATGCAACTTGGCGAAGCGGCGAAAACCTAACTCTGATGCCACCTGTCGGTGGAACTTTGAACTGTTTGAAGCGCGGAGCAAGCGATAACGCGAGATTACCTGATACCGGTGATAGCGTCACATTCTTCTGGCGCCAGTTAATTCTAATTATACCGTAAGTAGAACTGTCAATAAGATAATAAAGAAATATTTTGAAGTGTATTAAATACAGAGAGGTCGATTTCATCTGATGTTCTTTCACTAATGTTGTATCATTTAGGAAAATACATGGAACTACATGCGATGAATCGCTGCCAACCATACAAGCAGTAAAGTAACTCTTGTTATTAATGACTTGAATGCAGTAACGGCTAGTGATTTTTTTGAAAGGTTAAATCTTTATTGCTCACTTTATCCCGAATGACCTTTAATGGCTTACAGCTGAATGACGAGTTGTACAGGTATAGGCCTGCTATCATTCTTCGCATCAGTAGGTTATAACGTAAGAACCATGTGCGTGATACTTAACAATGAATCACATTAATTGCAAGAAGATGACATTCATATATAGTGTCATTTGCTACTTAACCTTCTAAACAGTATTATTTTACGTTCCCAATGCACGACGAGAACCTAAACATGCAAAGTCAAGCCACGCGAGCGTTGAGTGGGCAAACAACACAGATTTCTTTAAAAAATCTACAGTTATTCTGCATTCTTTACGAAAACTAGAAACCTTATAAGAAAAAATCTACAGTTATTCTGCATTACTTACGAAAACTAGAAACCTTATAAGAAAATAATTTACAGTTATTCTGCATTATTTACGAAAACTAGTAACCTTATAAGAAAATTTCAAACGTAATTTTTGAAGAGATTGCTCCAGCGACGACGGCTGGAAACAGAAATGTTTTCTGTGTCCATACTGGGGGAACTACTCGAGCCAAAGACCTTCGTCTAGGACCAATAACGGCGGAACGAAATGTAAATTGAATACGTGCATAGCATGGACACTACGTAAAAAACGTGGAAGGAGGCTCCCGAGTACTTACATTAAATTACGCGGCACAACTATGTCGTGAAAGCAGACCTTGTTCGATGGACGTGCAGTGCAGCAAAAACGCGACGATACGATAGGCCGCATAAACTCCAACGACGTCAGATGGCGACCAACCACAAGCGAAGTAGGAGGGGGTGGGTTGGGGGACACAAATACAGAGCGGGCTATGTCATTTCTGCGTCATGGAATTGTCAGTATCTGTGCAATATGATTGCTTGCCAAATTGCGTATCCTAAAGCAGAAGAGTTAATAATGAAGATAATTAAATACGTTTATGTATTGACTTGTAACTGTAAATATACAATTTACTTTAAAAATATCAAGACAGAAATTCTCACATTTACTGCCAAAAAAATACAATTTTCTTTGAGATTCATGCAATATACTTTAACTTATTTTCTTAAACACACAAATGCAATCAAAAGCAAATTTTTATCCACGAAATAACATAGGAAGTGAACTAGTGATTCATGGCTTTGTGTGTGTAGCATAAATAACACAAATATAAATAGTTTATCTATACTTTCGTATTTACGTAGCTCACGCACACCGTATTTCTACCACACATAAGTTCCAAATGTTTAACCTTACAAGAATAAAAATTATTCTTTTGTTATACATCAGTATTTTAACATAAGGTGTCCTTAAAAATGTACCGGTAGCTTACTTTTCCGATCATATGTAAACGTATCCGTCCTTAAATTTACGTCGTGGCATCCTTTTTTGAAAATTAATGTGTAAGTTATCATTATATCGATAACACAGAAATTACACTTAAATATTATGAAAAAAGTTCGACCGACAGACCTATTCAAATTATAAACGCAAGAGATCGTTCACACCTAAATGTTTGTTAACGTATGTTAAACTATGCTTGATATATCTCAAAACATTGCATATTATAATTACTTTACATTGGTAGGTTTTTCAAATTGTGACAACTAATCTATTTTGACATGAAGAACACATTTGAACAGGTTCGGAGACGCTGGGTTCAAAGTGATGAGTTGGCAGCGAGGTAGGAACAATAGAATACACGGAATAGTGCAACGCCACTTGTAGTTAAACTGAACGATACGGTAGTGTAAACATACTTTTGATGTGCAAATTATTATGGGTAGTATGTAGGCGGCGATTCTGGGTGGGATGAATTTGTAGTGGAAAATAGCTCAATGATAACAATGATGAGGCGTAGTAAATTATTGTAAGATTCCAAATAAGGCCCGACATTAGGTTTGCTAAGATTTTGAACAAATGTTCACAAGCGAAGTCATGTTATGGACAGCCCCTGGCATCTAGCGGCCGACACATATACTGCATGACGTGGAGCAAACTGCTCCGTCACATTTATCACTGCAAGACGTGGAAAGTGTTCGTAATGTCTTTAGTTTAGTTTAGTTTATTGAATCCTTGGATCTTTTTGTGTACATTTTTGCACAAATATATTAGGCAAGTCATGTTTACAATAAACAATCAAATGACAAAGTGACATAAGATATACATTTAAAATCAGACGGTAATAGAGCGAAATTCAACATTATTCTTATCAGTTCAGGTTCGTGATCATATGTGAGCTCACGTCAGCATTCTTCATACTCTCCACATGCAAAAGATAAATAAAGAGAAGAAGCAGAATCTTAACCCAGAACAAATATCTTAAATAAGTTTCTTCACTTGTCACAGATCCACTCAAATACTCATCGACTGAGTGAAAAAGGGCTAAGGATTAAAAAATCTTTAAGGAATTTTAGAAATTTTTTTTTTGTGTTTGATAAACGTGCATCTTGCAGGTGCCTGGGGAGATTGTTAAACAACTTGGAAGCAGTGTATGAAGGACCTTTTTGCTGTAAGGTCAAGTTGACGAGAGGCACGTGTAAAAGGTTTTTACTTCTAGTGTTATGTTGATGAAAGTGTTCATTTGTGAGGAACAACTTCTGATTTCTGGAGATAAATGTCAGCAATTAGTAAATATATACACAAGCTAAAGTCATTAATTTTGAACTTTTCAAAAGGGGTATACAAGATATCTTTTGTTTTCTCCCATGTATTATTCTTACAGCTCTCTTCTGCATACGGAAACATTATTTCTGTCAGAGAAGTTACCCCAAAACATGATGCCATAAGTCATAATAGAGTGGAAATGTGCAAAGTATACAGTCAACACCGAATCTTTGTTTAGTATACCTGCTACATTAAGCAGAGCGAAACATGCGGAGCTCAGTTTTGGAATTATATGTTAAATATGTGTTTCACAATTCAGCTGGCAATCAACGTATAAACCCAGACATGTTGTGTGTGCGAACTTATTGATTTCTGTAGTGCCACAATGAACATTCATCGTTGGCTGATTTCTATTTTTTTTGTTTCAAACTGTAAGATATGGTTTTTTTTTCTCCGTGCGTTAAGGTTTAATTTGTTTCCTATAAACCACGAATCTAATTCCGTGAATGTAGTGTTGGCTATTTGATTAAGTTCTTCCTCTGATTTGCCTGATATGATACTGGTGTCATCTGCAAATAAGGTAGGTATAGAACTATTGTTTAGGCTGTTAGACAAGTCATTTATGTAAACCAGAAATAACAAAGGTCCAGGAATTGAACCTTGTGGTACACCATGTCTTATCTTACCTGGTTTTGAATAAACAATATTAGAGTGTTTGCTAATGCAAACTTGTCGTTGTCTATTTGATAGATACGAGTATATTTGTTTATTAGTTCTTCTCTTACACCATAAAATTTGAGTTTTTTGGAAAAGCAGTTCGTGATTGACACAGTCAATGGCTTTGGTATGGGCCCAAATATTCCGACTGATGGTAGTTTTTTGACGAGTGCATTCAAGAAATTTGTGATGAGCTGATATATTGCCTCATTTGTAGATATGATTTTTTTCTGAAACCAAACTGGTGTTTTGAGGAAATTTTTAATTAAAAAATGAGTTAATAGCATGATATATATTAGTTTTTCAATATTGTTTTAATGTGGTTAGCGATGAGATTGGTCTGTAGTCAGCTACATTGGTTTTATCTCATTTCTTGAAGAGTGGGGTTACCAATGCCCGTTTGAGTAGGTCAGGGAATATACTAACATTTAATACAGCATTGCACATGTGGCTGAACAGAGTCCTGAGTTCTGCGGCAAATTGTTTTATTAGTTTACGGCTTAAGCCATCATAGCCACAGGATAACTTTGATTTTAAGGCTTTTTACTATGTCCTCAATTTATTTTGCAGAAGCGTTAGGACATGTTATAAAGGAGTATTATGATTTCTGTGGCAGTCCTACGCGGATCGTATTATGACTTTGAGATGTTTTGCTAATTAGATTATCAACACAATTTAGGTAATATGAATTGAAAGCATTAGTCACTGTTTTTGTGTCAGAAACTGTTTAGTTTCCAGTGCTTAGTTTAATTATTGAAAATGGCTCCATTGTTTCACCGGTTTCCTTTTTTTAATATAAAGTTCCAAGTTGTTTTGATTTTACTGGCAAAGTTTTCAATAAGACTGCTAAATTACTTCCTTTTCCCTTATTCGGTGACATTTCTTAGAATTTGCAAAATTTTTTGTACCTGTCAGATATGTCTGGATTGTTACTGATTCTAGTGGCATTTTGATCACACAAGGTTTTCAATTCTTTAATATTACATAGATTTTTCCTTGCCTCTTTTATTATACAAACTTTCTTTAAGGGGAAGCTTTTTTTCATAATGCAGGATAATGGAAATAAGAGAATAGTTAAATTTGTTACTTACATTTGTAGAATAATACATTTGTAGCCATTTTTCAGTGTAATGAGCGGATTTGAGTTTTATTGGCATTTTCGCCTGAGAATTGTCTACTGTTTTTATAGTAGGCATTTTCAATGCTCACCTTTAAGGCCACGATCTTACATTTATTTCAAACAATTGGAAATGACTCAAATATTTTATAACCAAATGCTTTGTAAAAATTTTGGACTGTACATTCATACGATGCACAATTTTGCAAGAGCGTTTTTTGAATTAATGTATCGTTCACCAGCAAAAAATAATTTTGCTTCATTTTGGCTTTTTTGACTACAAATTATGTGATATTTCAGGGCAAAAATCTAAAAATCCGTTCGGTGTATTGCAACAGAAAAATTATGCTACAAACTATGTTATACGAGTGTAAAAAATGTAAGAATGAATTTCTTTATGTATGTATTTGCGTTAAACATTTTTTTTTCGAAAACCACTACACAACTTTAGAGCGAGGCCTTAACTGCGAAATTTCTAAAACTTGTGCATTTTGGTCTGATAGCCCAATTATTGCAGGCAGACATTAACTGGATGTGGTTAAATAGTTACTTATACAGATATTATCTATAGTTGTGTGTGCGGCACCGTTAGTTATGGTTGCAAAAAGACCTATTGGTTTCAAACTGAAAGTCCTTAGAATATTGGCTTAGCTAGTTTTTTCTCAGTTTTTTTTAAATAATCAACATTGAAATCTCTACATGGTATTATTTCTGTATTGCTGTTATAAGTAGTGAAACTAATACTTTCTAGTTTACTTAGAAACGTACCAAAATTTCCTGAATTGGCTCTGTAAATGCTTAAAATTATGGCTGTCTTCCCCACATCAGTTTCTATACAAACCGAGCAATACTGAAAGTTTTGGTCTTTACAACTAGGCATTACTTGTTAGTGACAAGTCAGGTTTTTTTGATAAAAATACACGTTCCTCCTTTTGACATATTGGCTCTACAGTAGCTCGAATATAGAGAGTAACCAGGAAGTTAAATTTGTTTAGAGCAAGGTTCTGTTAAACATGTTTCTGTAAGACACAATATTTGAACGTCTAGGCCATGGTCACTACGAATATTGTTGAAGCATATGAATAATTCATCAGTTTTTTTTAGTTAATCCTCTAATATTTTGATGAAATACACATAATTAGTTACAATGGAAATTATTTTCTGTTTTATACGTATCACGCTTTTTAGAAGTTTTAGATGGTTGCTTGAATGATGTATCCAGGTTGAAAATGTTGGGCGTAGAATAATAATAATAATAATTATTATTGTTTTTATCAAGATTGCAAGAGTTTGGCCTTATGGGCTCGGATTACTTCAGCCTAAAAAACCGGAACGGTTTACTACAATAACCTGGATATTATGGCTGGAACCATGGTCAGCACGAACTCTGTCAACAATGAAGTCAGCAAAATTCCACTTTCCAACAGAGTTCAGGTGCAGACCATGTCTCGTATGATCAATCCTGGTTAGTCTCCCCATTCCAATCACATCAATGTGACTACATCGGCTAGATCTCACATGGCTCCTCATTACAGCATTAATTTGCTGCACTTTCCTGCTGAGGAAAGGTTTGTCATGCCGTTGGAAGGCCTCGCAGACACACACATTGATGTGACTGGTGGCCTTGACAAGGCCACTGACGTCATCTACAATTGAATAGTTTACATCTCTGTCAAGGCTGTTTGTTACCCATGCCCTCAATAACACCATCATGACCTGACTTTAAGAATACCTCTGTCAAGTTACTCACATCTTCTGTGACGCTGCTAGGGCCAGCATTTGGTTTACAAAATGCTACAATGTCATAGTTCTCACCCAGTTTTTTTAATCAATAACTTACATCGGTAACTTGTAAAATAAAGTCTGCATTGCCAGGTTATGTACCTTATATGAAAATTATATATATATATATATATATACATATATATATATACATATATATATATTTATTTATGATTTTAAAACATACAATTTATAGAATGTATTAGTATGCTGCTGTATACCGAGTATATGTTGTTTAATTAACTGTAAGTAAAAAACTTAGAGAAAATGTGTGTTTGCAGCAAACTTGGAACAACCTCCACGATAGGTCCTCTGGGAAGACCCAAATAAGGACGTGAGACTTATTATGTACGGCAGTTTTCTTAAGCAATTGCCTCATTTTCGCTCTCCTTAAGATTTTTGTAACGCACTGAATCGCTTACGAAATAGAGCATTATAAGTATCTGACAATGAGGAATCAGATCAGGACTCTCATAGACCATAGTTCGACTCATGGTTCGTAACAAGTAATTCTGTCTATCTTCATGGCGAATCAAGTAACTCTTCTCTTGAATCCTGCTGGGGTGATACATTACTTGAGTTATTGTTCAAAGGCATACTTGAGGTCAAGAAACCTAAGTTTTAAATCAAATAAATTCCTTTACCCATAAAGTAGTAGGGGTAACTAAGAAAATATACAAAAACAAAAGGAATAAATGTGTGATTCACGTCACTGGTCATCATGCAGACAGGACAAATAGAGACAATGCTCCAGAGAGTTACAGGGTTGAGGTGGTCGCTTGTCCAGGCCGCTGAGCGGCATGCCAATCTTCCGCAGTTACAATTATTTTCTGGACAACTACTCTGCGTGCGTAAGTTATATCTCCTTAGAAACGTTACACACGTTCATCCACTTCATGCCCTCCACGTATCTCATAAGTTTACCCTTACGCTGCCGAAAATATCGAAAATTGGCACTTGCATTTCTTTTCAGGTACGAAAATCTTGGAGCGGAATATTTTTAATGGTATAGGCGCGTACAATACAACTTAATCTTTAATATAACATCATAAAATGGTAGAGCCACGACTGAGTGTCGCATAGAGGCTAGTTCTCGGCTAGAAGACTGCACGTCAGTTAGTGAGTGGCACCTAGAGGCGAGGGGAAGGCGTGGTGAGCGAGCTGGGTCATCCTTACAGCTTCCTCACTTAACAGAAGTCAAACTCGGAATGAACGTTCACCTAGGCGGCCCTTTTAAGTATACTCAAGAATAGAGACTCGCTGGGCCTCGTGTGGGAAACCCCACGAAGTTCGACAGAGTGATATGAAAAAGACGAGGAAAAGTATGATGTCTTCGCCAGCAAGGTCGTCAGAGTCCGTGGCTCATAACTGGCACAAAGACAAGAACTAGGAAAGGAATTGACCATGGCCTTTGTTAAAGAACTGTTACAGTATTCACCTGAAGTGATTTCGAGAAATACTGTATCTAAAGTCAGGATTGCTGAAGCTGTAAATCGAATACGGGTGCTCCTAAATGCTACGGGGGGGGGGGGATGGTGGCTGAATGGTAAGACCTCTCGCCTCCCACCAAGGCGATCCGGGTTAGATTTCCGGCGGGGTCAGTATCTGGATTTTCGCATGTGGGAGTCGTGCCGGACGATGCCGTTGGTCGGCGGGTTTTCTCGGGGATCTCCCGTTTTCCCCACCCTTTCATTCCGGTACTACTCCATACTCACGTCTTATCACACCTCACCAGTGCTAGAGACCTTGATATTAAGCGCTGACCAAAATCTCTCACTCATTCACTTACTAAATGCTACGGAAGAGGGAAGAAGAAATCTGGCTGTGTTTCAAGTGAACAGAATATAGGACGGCTGTTATGACACTGTGTGTGAAGTGTGTAACCAATATGTTCGCGATACAAATCAAAGAAAATGTTTACATATGCTATTGCAGCAAATGGTAGGTCACAGAAAACCAGGCGATAGATACAAATAGAAAAATAAACATCCAAAGAAATGTTTGCATTACTGGCAAACAAAGGAAAACACTCAATTCCACAATAAAATAGACTGTGGACAACGAAAAAAGTAAAATAATCGGCATAATCGAACACACAGGCACAGAAAACCAAGAAAGGCTGTGATCAACATGGAAACAAAAAACGGATATAATTCCACAGAAGCAATTCTGTCAATAAGTGACAAAAGAAATAGGCAATTACATAAAAACTACATTAACAAACTGAAAAAAACCAAGAGTCAGAATTTGACTGTCTTTGTTGTATCTCAATCGATTCCATTTATGGAATTAAAAGTGCACACTTAAATATTGCTGCTGCCCTATATTCTCTATGACATATTAAAAAGTCATGAAAATTAGGTGGGCTTTATTTTACATATTTACTATATTAACACGATACAAATAAAATGTTCTTATCACACTTGTTTTCAGGAAATGTTCAAAGACGAGCTCCAAGAAATGTTGCTTTTAGTTAGATATTTCCGACAAATTTTTTGTTCTGATGCCTCTTATTGTGGAATGTTTCTCACTAGACGACCGTTGTTTGTGCAAGACTGCAGTACTCACAACAGAACATACCATTCCTTCTCCAATGCGCAGTGTTAACATATCAATAGGGGACGTTCGTTGCGAAAAGATAGCGCGGCAGCACAGACCGGCCGTAGATTGTCCAACGGGGGCTCTGCAGTGTTCAGCAGACCTGATCAAGACTTGAATTAGCTTAGAGCCCTACCTGCCACGCATTAAAAATTTGTTCTAATGCACAGGGAAAAACGTTTTTTACGAAACGGTTCCACACGCAGCCATTTTGTCAAGATGCAAAAAATAGAACTTTTCGCGGTGAAACAGGTGTACCGGTTGTTGCAGAACCCCATACACTTTGGTGGCTTGCGTGCATTGTGTAAGCGATTTCACGTGTGCTACTTGATAGCCAATCGACGATGCGTTTCAGTACGTCCTCCTCAAACCTGGCTGTTGTGACGTTACGTGTCACGCCGGTGTCATGCTTGTTCGCTCTAAACGTTCAATTCTCTCGTAACCGTCTGTTCACAGACGAGGCATCCGATGGCCTGGACAGTGTATGTTTGGAAATGTTTGTGCACGCAGACGCTCTGGCAACGCGGGTTGCATAGCGGGCAGGCAACAAAGTGCACCCTCAAATAATATTACTCTTAAACAGGACAAGTACGCAATGTCATTGTTCAAACACCATACTCGTTAAAAAAAATACTGTTTCGAAGCCCTCTTACAAAATAAAACATCCTTTCCAGACTCACATACTTCAAAATGTACTAACCGCATTTTAAAAATGAATCGGGGCGAAACTTACACGCTAGTTCAGCGCTTGGCTCGTTGTGACGATGTGGCTTTTGAAGCGGTCTTCAAGGACACCCTTATAGCTCTGTCGCTTCTGATCCTCTGACCTGCAAAACTGCTCTAAGTTGGCTGCGTCGTTACATGCGAGCGAATGAAATCTGGCATTCCAGACATTGAAACTCAAAATTCTGAGCTCCGTACAGCGATGTCAAAGGGCCTATGCTCGAGTTCTCAGTAGCATGTAAGTTGAAAGAAAGTGGCCTTTTTCAGGACATGATGATTGTTTTATTATTCGGCTTCTCAGTATTTTAGGTTACAAACGTAAAATGTTTCCCCCATGTCCTGGAAAAAAAAAACCTCAGCTTTCAGCTCGCATGCGACAGAAAACTCTAGCATTGGCTCCTAGATGTGTGACATTGCTAAAGGTGGTTCATGCGCAGAGCTGGGTCTGTGCTAATATTGCCATTCGAGAATACTGGTATTAAAATGTATAGGGAGTAAGTACTTAAAACTCGTCAAGTTAGTTTTTAGTTTTAGATAGTAAGTCATATTAGAAAGTAATTGTTTCAAATATTATTTTTTGAGATAAATGTTGACCTCGTCTTTTGCCATGAGGAAACTGAACTCCTTATAAAACTGGCCCTCAGTCTAAACACCCACCGCAATTATTTTTGGACGTAATGTTAAGTTTATAAACGTGATGACGGAAATATCTTTTAAGTTTCCCATTTGTTGACACTTCTGGTTGGTAAAAATGTGACACTCTGTACGTTTTATTGCCAACTGATGGTATTTTTCTTTGAGTATTCTTGTCTGTACTTGTACCAAACTCTAAATTCTGAATATCTGTGTTAACTTAATTCATGCACACATAATTTCATTTTTATACGATATTTAAGTCTTATCATTTGAATTCCGTGTGGCTACCTTACTTACTGACAGTAGATGAATTCCACTTCTTTCTTATTTTGGAAGTTAACTTTGAGATACATATTATGAGACAAAGTTAAGAGCTCTCTGCTATGTTTAATTATTTTAAGCTTATGAGAAGAAACACAAGTCTGTTGTATAGGAATTTGCTAATAAGATCCCTAAGGTGTTAGGGAAGGATTTCTTAAGGCTGCTAACACACTTTTTTTACTACACGATAAGAGTGTTGCGCCAAACGATCAACAGTCTTTTTCAAAATATACTTAAGTATAACCAAAAATTATGTCAGGAGGACTGAAAAAAAGTGTGTACTTTTACAAGGAAAAATTCTTGTAAAACCACAAAGGTTGTACCTGCAAAATAATACACAGTGTATGTTTCTAAAATTACATAGGATAGCCTCGTGGTTGTATTTGCAAGAAAGAAATAGATTGAATTTTAAACACTTGTTTTAAATTAATAATGACATTAAATTTACTTAGTAAATAACTTTTGAATACACAAATATTACGTAAAATTAAAAACAAAAACATATCTTAGAGACACTTACTTTCGAAATCACATCCCCACTCTTGGACACTCCGTATTTTATCCCTATACCACTTTGACTTCCGTACCGGTCTTTTTTTTTTATTTGTACACGTTCAACGCGTAATTCTGTAACATAACTTTTTGTTATTTAATTTAATTTTCAAGCATACGTTCAATATGAAAATTCACCAGAAAAAAATGCTTCCTAAAATATGTGATTCTTGTATAATTATGTGATTTACGTGAAACTGTGATTTTGGGTAGACTACAAATTTTTCCTTAGTTTTTTTTTTTGTAATGACAACCATTATAATTTTTAAAAAATAATCTTTTTACTATGAAAATATTTGTATATTTGCAATAGTGTGTGAAACTACAAAGAAATTCCTTGTAATTTGTACAAAAATAATGTACATCGCAGGGAATGTCGGTATAGACAAGGGATTATTTTGCAGTCTTGCAATTTTTATCTTCGTAACTTTACAAACTAATGATTTTACATGCAAAATCCTGGTGCTTTGACAAGGATTTGCAAAAGTACAATGAATATCTTTGTAAATTTTACAAATTGGTTTAATTTTGAGTTTAGACTGGTATTTCATATTTAGCAAAAATTCAAGGGAAATGATTTTGAAAGAATTGTTTGCCTCATATTTAGATATGCCGCCTACCACGTCACAACATACTGAAACTTTACACTGAAAACAAACATTACTTTTGAATTTCGATTACCAATTTTCCTCTCTTAATTTTTATTCTAAACTTAAACAATCTATAACCCTATGGGAACTTAACACCCCACTTGTTTCTTCCAGCTGTTATATCGCGAATATTTTTCACCTTATTTGTAATCCTGTGAACATTACTGACAAATACCATAGCAATCAACACCAATCAAGAAATTCTGAGCAATATCATACGTTCTCACATAAATGACTATGCCATACTACGAAACATACAATGCCAAAGATCGTATCAATCACACATCGAGACTGTTAAACAGTGAATTAAATAATTATATTTTATACGCATTTTTCCCCATCGTTAAAAGGAAGCTTAAATATTGAGACATAGTCTGAGAGCGCAAATATAACTAATCATATGGCTGAGATAACTGCAGATAGTCTACTGATGAAAGTAAAAATAAATGTTAATGAACCATCATCGTTTCCAGACGACTCGGGTTCTACTTGTGACGCTTGTACGGAAATATCAGTGTCACGCAGTGCAACGTGAAGTGGACTGGTTAACAGGAGTAAAAACTCTATTCACGTAACGCATGACAAACCACTGTTGTTGAAAGAAGCATCGACTCTCGACAAACATGCTCAATGCTGCACCATCACGGACAATAACAACAAATCGATGCTGACATTCCACACGCAGAAATGGAAGGACAACATTTACGCGTGTCACGGCTGAACGGAACTGCCGATAATTACGTGCTAGACAGCATGTGATAACACACGCGACCCAAAATAGTAGTAGAAAAATAAATCCGCGACCCGTGAAAAAACCGACCGGAAACCCGACGATAGCGCAAACGTATATTTACACAATGTGGTTGAAAAACAGTTCAATTTATTGAACAGTTCGGTGGCACCGATTTAAAACTGGATAGTCTCGTTTATGAAACTAACAACATAAGCGAAATATCGGTTGTGTAGCTCAGTCAGAGAACGTAATTATATTATATTTATAGTTAAGTGAAAGGTGACAGTATATTTAAGTTCTGGTACTAGAAATTTAGTAACTAGATCTTATTGTACCTAACATACAATAACAGCTTTTGCTTGCGAATTTGTCAACGTGGCATTCCTGTGTAGTAGCAGCAGTTTTGTATAGCAAAAATGTTTTTTAAAAATATGTACAGCTGAATTAAATACAAGTTTACGTGTAAGAGGATTGTCGCTATTACAATGTATTTGTAGAGATTAGACTCTGAAAAATTTGCGTAGTTACTATGCCAGGTGTCCCTGAATTGAATGAAACACAAATTGCGTCTAAAAAAATTGCTTATTATTATTTGATTTTTTAACCTCTTTGTTCGTGTTTGTGTAGAAAATAGAGTTAGAAATTTTTATAACAATTTAAAATACTTCGACTATTTAACTGTTGCTCGCTTGTACACAGGATGTTCCGGGAGGATAGGACAGTATTATAGTAGGTAATAGTATTGGTCATTGTGATCAAAATAGTTTATATGGACATGGGGTCATTATGGGATGGTTTTCGAGATGGCCCCATTTGAATGAAAACATTGATAATCTCTAAAATTAGAGTTTAATTTGCAGTTATGTTCCTCATTTAGCTACAAGTAAATTTTATTACATAAAAGTAACATACTAATCTAATTTTTCAATATCAATAAATTATTACAATACACAACAATTTTGTTTAATGTCTTGTCATTTTGTTCTATAGAAAATGCTTTCACGATAAGTTCTCAAAGATCCCTCCGTCGACGTCAATGCGGTCAACTCGCGTGGTACTGTAGACACGAATTTTTAGAACGTTTCTCAATTAATATGTGTGTTGTTGTATGTTGGATGACCGACAGATAGGTCCCATTGTTTTCGACCCTTTATGAGGTTGGGTGACGTAAGTTAATACAGTACACGAGACGAACTGCTCGTTCGCGTAATGGATACCTTTACTGTCACGCGGGAACGTCACATGATTTTCTACGGGAAAAACCTAATCTTCTTCAGCGAGTTGGCAAGTGCGTTGAGGTCATTGGTGGGATTTTTGAGATATTATTGTGAAAGTATGGGCCCTGGATCAAATACGACATTACGTGAAACAAAATTGCTATGTATTGTAATGTTGTTATTACAGCTGTGGAAAATAAGATTAGTGTATTATTCATTATGTATTACAATTTCCTTGTAATTGAAACGAGGAACATAACAGCATTTGAAACAACAATTTTAGAGCTTATCAATGTTCATATTCAAATGGGGCTATCTCGACAACCGTCCCATATTCACCCCATGTTCATACGAAATTTTTTGATCACAGTGACCAGTACTATCACCTCCCAGAATATTTTCCTTTGTTCCAGGGAGATCCTGTATAGAGAATTATGGCAGCACCGAATTATTATCTCACGATAGTCCTGTTATACCTCAGCTAGAAAATTCGGTCCAGTGCACGGCGCGAAGGCGCAACAGTAACAAATTGGATTCGAATTCCTGAAAACGTGGCTTCGATTTCGGTTTTGCACGGTTTGCCGAAATCGTTCCAGATCATTGATGTGATGGTTCCTTGACAAAATACATCACTAATTCCTTTCTGCCAGTCCCTGACCTTGTAACTATAATCTTCTGTGTCACCATCATTATTGACCAGTTGCTGAGACTTCGACTTCACTCTCCGAAAATATTTTTGTAAAATATAAGGAAAATTACAGTTACGAAAATCAACCGGAATGTTTTATAAGGTAACGGATTCTGCTATTACAAACAGATGAACATTTTGAGAATTATATGAAACATGTTGTTGGTTTGCAAAATTTCGTTTCAACTAACAAGTTTTATTATTGATTCGTGGTTTACAAAATCTTGGCTGGAAAACTGTAATATTCTTATTGGTGTTACGTGTGTTGATCTGTGTAGTTTAAAAAACTGTCAAACATGTCTAAACACAAACGAGGGCAGTGACTGACATCAAAGTACAGACCAAACTCTTGACCTTGAAACGTAACAATTTATGGGAGGGTACTGCTGAGAGCGCAGGCAAGCACTTAGAACATATCTTATAAAACTAAACACCTTAGGAGCTAAAATATACGTTAGGTAGAGTTTTAATTGAATCTTAGATTTAGCTCGAACCCCCACGAGAGATTGTCTGAGACGCACTCTGGTATTTTTTTTTTTTCTAAAAATTACGAGGCATTTTCTTCGTAGCTTAAAATATTTGCGAAAATACAAAGCTTTCCCTTGTGAAATAATTAGTTTCTGTAGTAGCAAGGATCTTCTTTGTAAAAAAGAACTTAAGAAATTTTTTTAGTTTTAAAAATAACGGTTTTACCGGTAACTGTACCGTGTGTTGTGCATTTTACATTGTTGCTCGGTTTCAGTCGCCATATTGAATCTTGTTATTTGTCGCTTTTTTTGTAAGTCTGAGAAGAAAAATGTTAAATCAGCGACTATACCGCGAATTATATTTACCTTGAGCTACAATACCAGCATGGCAATAGAGCTAGTAATGTATAGTTAGGTCGCAATTTGTCGGGTAAATTGCGAATATAAAAAATCTGCAACTCAAATTGCGGCGTAATTGTAAGTTAACAGCTAAATCGCAAGGTCTTTACTGTAGCACAAGGTAAGCATAATTTTCTATGTAATCGTATATATATATATATATATATATATATATATATATATATATATATATATATATATATAATTTTTCTTCTTAGAATTCCAAAAAAGCGAAAAATAATACAATTCAATATGGCGACTGAAACCGAGCCTAAAGATAGTTGTGTCATTGAACTGCGCAGCGATTACACACAAATAAAGAAACCAGGGGGCGATTAAACATAGCCTTTTATGGTTGCAACACAACATTTGCACCTGCGTTGCGTCTGGTTGCGCTGCATTGGAATTATATACTCATGCAATGCCATAGAGGACCCGTTTAACTTGCTCTGCACTTGCGTCGGTGCAAATAGCAGGTGGCGATATTTAACCGACCCTCAGATAGTTTGTCAAAGTACTCTAGAGTTACGGCGAGCGGTCACCTAGTGCAAGGACGCAGGTTCGAATCCTGGTTCTTTCGTTATTTTTTACCGGTAAATAATTACTTGAAAACATTTTTTAAAATTTATTGATTAAAATTATATTAAACATTTCAAATTTCATGTTTTAATAGTGTAAGTACAATCACAAGGCCTAACCTTGTAATTTTTGCAAACATTTACACTATAGTCAAGAACAATCATTGCAGTTTTACAAGGGACATTCCTGCCACCTGGAGTTCCAAGGATTCGAATTTCATTAGTACAAAAAATTATTTAATAGACTCTGCAGGCTGGTGGGAAAGATGCATCAAACCAGGTCGCAGGTTTGAATGACGTTAAAATTAAACGGAAATTTTCAAATAAATGAAAGTATTTTTCGAGCACAATTCCGTAGTTATTAATACTAAATTGCAGAAAAATGTGTGTTTTTAAGTTTTTTTTGATTGTTTATTTAATTTCGTCTGTTTACATTTACCCGAAAAGTAAACGTAGCTTGCAGCAATAGCGACAACTTTTACATTAAAGAGTGTGAAATTTTGTATATAATAGAAAATTAATTCGTATTTAGAATACGGAATATTTGAAACATATTTTACTCCTATATTGCAGAATTAACACCTTTAGTGAAAACCGACACTGCCACGAACAGTTCGACCAATTTTTAACAGTGTTGTTTTCTTGGTAGAGACAACAGAGGCCGTCCTTTGTTATTGCTGCAGAGTATATAACCCGCAGTTACAACTTCGCTTCTCTGACTTTAGAAGAACCTGCTGTGCGCTCCGTAAAAGAGATAAAGTTTATTCTTATTTCAGTGTATTCATATTTACTTGAGGCAACTCTCTGTAACGTCGGAGCCTCATTTATAAAAAACCTAGATATAAACAGAAACTGGCATTATTTCACCTTTTTATGCTTCGCCGTAACAAGCAACATGAAACACGCAATACTACACACAAAAAATGTGTGACTGTATATGCCTGGCGAAGCAAGTACATTCCGTGTTTGACATTTACCGAATTTGACAGACAGTTTTTGGCAGAAGACCTTGGATGACAACAATTATGTAAAATATATTATTAGCTCACTTTTATGGTTTTCAGTAGCAGGATTTGTTATTTTCTTGGGAAATTATTGCAGAAATTTAAGATGGAAAATGTACTGTCTATATAATAAATAAAGTGACATATGTGTGGCGTTGGCGTAAAAAAGTATTACCATTAGATTTACTTATGCAAATATGTTTGCGTTCCATATTTCGATTTTACATGCTACAACATCAATGGGGTTATTTTATACACCCATGATAATACATTTTATACTCCGGAACAGTTATAGCAAGCATATTTGCTAAAAATACGTCAAAGGTGGAAAACTTTTGTAGGACCTGCCACTTTTACTGAATACGAAATAATATAAATATTGTATATAATAGAAAATAATATTACTTTAAATATAAAACAAAATATCAACTGGCATCAAACATAATCGTTCTGAATAGCGCAAAAACAAGGAAACGCTTCCATTTTATTACATGACGTGGAATTTTGAAGTCGATAAGCGTGGTAGCATTACTCCTGCTATATTTCACTCAAAGGAAAACTTTGAAGTACATTAGCGAATAAAATTTTTCATATGTTATGTAGATACCAAATTAACACCTCGTCCTGAATTAATCTGCGTGTGTGTTGTTTCTTGTTTACGGTTAACTAGTTCAAATATGAATACTATAATACATAGTTACATAATTACCAAAGCTCTTTGAGTCATATTTCAAACAATTATGTCCAATTTTCTTGAATCAGAAAGTAAATAAGAATGAAACATTTGGCGTGACTCGTGATCCAGGTTCTTGAATCTGAGGAGTGTGTTGTTTTGATTTGAAGAGACTTTTTCCAACATACATTGCTATACCAACGATAGCTTGTCTCGTAGTGTCCCTGCATGAAGTGGACTTACATCTATGAGTTCACACGTTTTATTATACTTACTATAATGTCAGGATAAATTTCCCGCAAAGGTTTCTTGAGCGACGCGGGAAATTTCGACATTCTTTTGTTATAAAAATATAGCTTAAAAATAAACCGCGTATGCAAGGTGCAAAGTCGTTTTCAACGGTGTATTTGTAGGTTACCACTATTTACAACATTTCCCCATTTTTTCGACTGTTTCATAAGCAAAGTTACATCGTACAGAAATTACATCTTTGTCGCTAGAAATAGTGACGTGGTTTCCGATCTGCAGTCTATGTACCACGCAAGATCACTTTATTCCAAGGTCTGCGTCCTGACCGAACTCAACAATTAGGAGTGTGTGTATATGTATTTTTATTTATATTACCTTCAGTTTGTAAGATCCTGCACAATTTTAAAGTTATTCCTGTTTCCGGCCTTACATCACGTCGCTGTTCCACTCCTCACATCATCTTTCGACTGTTAAAGACTTCGCTGTATAATTCTAACCAGATATTTTCCCTTCCCTCTTTGGTACGAAGTGTTACTGGTGCACATATATTTGCATTTATTTTCTTTGTCACAGTTGAAACACGTATTATTGTATTATATCTATAAAAATTTATATTTATAATTGCCCTGTGCTCAGTGTACATTTTTCCGTTTTCAGTCACCCTGAATTTTGCTGTTTGCGTTTTATGATGGCAATTAAATTAATTCCATACTATGACATGACTTTTAGATTTTTTTTCATTTTTGTATCAACCCAAGTATAAACGTCATTATATCAAGCATTGTCTAGAGCTCGCTTCCTGCAAACAAGGAGGGTATCTCTACTTAATGGAGTGGGGAAAACGGATTTTGCATAAATCGCTAAACACAATAGTTTATTAAATAATTCGGTGAACAAAAATCAAGACATAAATCTCGAAGATTGAGAAAAGAGCCATTATTGACGCAGACATTTCAACAGGATGGAAAAACTGTGTGAAAATGTTTCAACATACTCGGCGCCAACATGTTTCTGAGTGATTATAATAATTCAAAATAACGCGTTCCTTAGAGTTAATATCAATTGTGAATTTTAACAATTATTTTAATAAATATCCCTTCATATTTTTAATTTCTTGGAACAAAAGCACTAATTGTTGACACCACCAAACTGCTAAATACATCATCATGCACTTGTCTCTGATGTTTCGAAAATTTAGATGCAAATACTGCTAGTGTAAGATATGTTTCCATAGTTTGGTGAAAACGAAAGCTGATACAACGTTAATTTTATTGAAGCTTTGAGGAATGAAACTCTTGTGTGCTCTTTGAAATTTAATTGTAATTATTTATCTATAATATAAAAATGAATCGCAAAATGTGTTGGTAAGCGCATAACTCAACAACGCCTGGACCAATTTGGCCAATTCTTTTTTTTTAAATGTTCGTTGAAGTTCAAAGATGGTTTTTACGGCGAGAAAAATTCGAATAATTGCCGGAAAAAACCCTAAAAACAGCCCTTTTCTAACTAAAACATGTCAAAGTACTTCATTTAAGCAAGAATATGCTAGTCGAGTTGCAAAATGACCAATCTGGAAACATATTTCAAGTCCCAGGGGCAATCATTAAGTGTTTGTGGTATTAATCTGGAAAACCCATGTTTCTCACATGGTCAATTGTATGTTGCCTGTTCACGTGTTGGAAAACCATCAGATATGTTTGTCTATGCGCCAGGTAATCAAACAAAAAACATCGTATATCACAAAGCAATACAATGAAAATAAAAATTGATTTTTGTTAATAATTATGATTCACATGATTAACAATAAAGTGATTACTTATTTTTATATGCTTATATATGTTTTATTTAATTATATTTCGTATTCACAACGCCCTATCACCAGGGTGACGGTTCTGTTCAGGAGAATGTTTTGCCCCGACTATAAAATATGTAGGAACAAAAAAATGTCACATTACAAATCATTTTGACAGGACTTTATTGCAATTTAATTAGGCAGTACGAAGTCTGCCGGGTCAGTTAGTTTCTTTATATATTTTGGATGCGTTGGCTTCCAAGTTCATAGTTCAGTGTGTCGTAACACGGTTCTAACAATTGGCGCGAATACGGTTACAACTAGTCTGTATTACAGCTTCTTTTGAGAGACAGTTTTTTTATTTTCTTAGTCGTGTTTTTTTTGTTTTTCTTTTTACCTCGGGCATTCATTTAAGGCTTAAACAAAGAGGGGAAGAGAAAGAAAGATACAGGGATTTTGTTTCTTTATTCATTTTGAAAAAGTAGAATTATGATCTAAATTTTCATATGAGGAACTTAAGATATTTGTTTCTATGACATTGTATTATGTTTTAAATAAAATACATTGAAGACAAAAACTATTTATTGTAGATCTAATTATATGTAGATATGGGACTGAGTACGGCATTTTTGTTTTCAGGAAACTTTCGGACTTACCTTCTGTTTTGCTGTACTACAGGAGGCATAGTAAGAGGTATTTCATAACGCCTGAAAGAAGTTAAAAATTCTTCCTTCAGCTCTTAATGAGTGGTATCTTCAGTCTACACAAATTTAAAATCACGATGTTCTGAAACTATAATTTTCTTTTCTGTGTACAATTCTATACGACTAAGGTGTGTGTATACATGCATATATCAATATAAATAAGTTTTAACAGCAATAAGATCATGTCACAAAGTTTATGTTGTAATTAGAGAAACAACCACATAAGTATCATAACTGTCAGCAACCAATATAATTACTTTCCGTATGCCAACATAGCCAAGATTCGATGAAATAAAGCCGTGGTAGCAATACACAGTTAGTTTGGTGTGACTTTACGTATAATAAATATTGTTAAATATGCCTTATTAAAATAATTATGAAATAAAAAAGATAAACTAAATATAATATCAAACACACACATTGCATGTTCTTATTGACGCTATAATGGCGTATACGTTGGAGGAAAGAAAACCAGATCGCAAAAGTGGTTACTTTTAGAATGTAACAAAGTCCTCACTACGAGTACACCACAATAAGGTATTAAAATGGATGTCGTAAAACAAGTCAGGTTATTGAACGATATCAAGCCTATTTTCAATTTTAAAATACAGTCATTCTTATTGTACACACAAGCAATAATATATACACTTACGTACAATACACTTATACAGAGCGAATGTGAACGACACTTGCAACTACAAACCAGCGATTTATTTAGAAAATATAGGGAAAAATTTAATACTATTTTTCCAAGTATATAATTATGGGTGCTTTGCACCTCCGAAATTCATATTTCAAAACCCTTGATGATAAATATTTGAGAAATCACGTATGGATAAGATACTAGCCTAATCGTCGAATATTTTTTTTTTGTGCAATGTAGACCACCAATCTCGGAAAACGTTGCTGGTAAAGTGGAAATTTTGGGTTGCCACACTGCTACTAAATTTTTTTAAAACAAATATAGTAAGACATTAATGTCTTTGAAGAGATTAATCAACACGTTGCGATTAACGAAAATTATGCTCTTATACAAACACGCTCTAAAAAACAGGTTTTTGAAAATAATCCTTGGTGACATATTCAAAACAGCGAGTGGCCTGACAGGTAAACTTACAACATACTGGGCATATAACTATGACTAAAGACAGGGAATATCACGATACATTACCACAGTTTGCTAATGTACACGGCGTTATGCACGTTATTATCAAGAGGGCACTTTCTGTGTAATTAATATAGTTAATGGGTTAGGTTCACAGACTGTTCATATTGTCCTATGTATTATATGTACACAATCTATTTAGTTTTTTAAATTAACAATATAATTATTAATCTAGGAAACGCCCACAACCACTACTTTCATAATTCCTATAAAAATAAGGATGTATAATTTGCAGCGTATGGTCTACGAGGTTTGCTAAATAAATAGGAACCTTTCAGACTGTAACTTAAACATTTGGTTATTGAAAACATAACACCATATTTGAACTGAAACTGTGGAACTTAGGATAGTTTGTATTTGCATGAATTTCTGAAAATCTGAAGATTCTGCAGCAGCTCTCACAATTAACCACAAAATAAGCATTGCAGCCTTGTTGTCGCATAGTACATTGTGTGGCTGAATCCTAATCGGTTTCCAGTTGCGGATTTTCAGTCAGCTCGCTGACATTTAAAAAGTAATGTCATTCGTCCCCAGTCAAAGTCCTGCCGTTTGTAATACGCATAGTGGTTGCCATTACGTTACTGCATGTGGCATGGGAGTAACACACTTGGGGCAATTTTTCTTACTCTTACTGGGAAAGCAACCACTATTACACAGCAACTGTGGCCCACCCGTGCGTACATTCAGATAGTAAACCTGTGAGCTGGCGTTATATTGCAGCACACGGATGCCGTAGAAAAGCAGCAATGTGTATGTAAACTTATATCAACGGAGGTAGGTATCCGAGTTCTTCATTTTGCTACTGTTGAACATGAGACATACGTCAGAGGAAAACGTGATTAAGGGTGCGGTATTCGAGTGCTTACGACATAGTCCGTAGAGGGGCCCTTGCTGCCATGGACTACACTATTCACTCGATACACACTGTGCACTATCCACAAGCACCCGAGTCCTCGTTAGTTCAATGTGTATCAGACTAAGTTCTGAGAGATGGGTTCTTTATAAGAACAACTGCGTCCATATTACCTGCAACTGCGTAAAGTTCAAGCGGCATGTAAGGATGATTCGCTCGGAGAAACCTGTAAGACTGCAAAATTCAAAATTTTTCTAGCTTAGTACTGTAGACAGACGAGACGTGCTTTACACTCGACCATAATTTAATACCAGGAACCAAATAATCCACATGTTACCTGTATCAAACAAAACAGTAGCAATTGTGTGTAAATGCGTAGGTTTGTAATGTGTTGGGCAATTCAATTGGGTCATCCCCTCTAATTCCACGAATCAACGCTTCTGTTTGGCACAAATTCCTCGATTACACGCTACCGCAACTTCTGGGAAATGTTACACTTTACGTATGGATGCATTTGTGGTTTCAACGTTTTGCCCGGGATGTGCGAGAGTACGACACATTTGGACCGCTGATTTAGTCGAGGCGAACCCATTTCATGGCCTGCACTTCCGCCTGATATTACGACTCACGTGCGTAATTGTTACTTTCCGAAACGCCCGTCGACAGTGAATATGATCTGCTGGGATGAATCGCTATTGCATTGAACTATATTCACTTAATTCCAACATTTTTAGAAATGTACGGTGGACCTTGTAACAACGCTGTGACGTGTGCATTTATAAAGTTCAGGTTTGGAAATTTGAACATTTCTTTTAAGGGCTTTAAGCATCTACTGAATGTGTTGTGAAATTGAATAGGGAATTCGCAAAAGGGACAAAGACCACTTTTTGAGGAAATTCAGGTTTTACGAGATTTCGACTCTCCAAAGTACTCTCTTGGCTGTCAGCAGCAAAAGAAACCCAGTCCTATAAAGAAATACGTTAAACGGACTAGTCCATGAATGTGCCAATAGCACATTAGTTTGTTTATGACGTACATGATTGTAGTTGAATAATAATTTTCAATACGGCTTAGTAGTTTTTTCACTAGCATATACTAATGTTCCAATAATCTACACCAAAAAAATTATGCTTTATCTGATAGTGTAATACATAACACTGCTTTAAGGGTAAAAGGTGATGTTGTGTTTGCAAAATATGTTTCTATGTTTTATAATATTAGTTTTTCACTAGAATATACCAACATTGCACTAATATACACTCAAGGCATTATGTTTAATGTGCCATTGTTAGAAAACAATGCTACTTATTTTTTAGAAGGAATCAATTCCATTAACATTATTACTTTCTAAAAAATAAAATATAAAGGCGTGTCTATGTCAGTTATGTTTCATATTATTATACTCACACACTATACTTTATAGTTATCAATTATTGATTACCTGTTTCACTCCCAAAACCACTATAGTTTTTTTTTTTGTTGTTTCCCAACAATCGATTCCTTTTGCAAATTCCTGACTCAATTGAATAGTCTACTTAGCTGAAGGTTAGTAAAGAACTAAACGAGTTCAAGTACAAGTGTATAAACTTGTCTTCTCATGGCATTCCACACCAGGCATATTAACTTGTCAGCGTAGGTTCCATTATCCGTATGCAAACCTCTCAATATAATTGATATAAGTCAAAGTTACGCCTGCACTAACGTCATTTAGCACATTACGTATTTTAGTGACATATTGTTAATTGGTTTGTACGTTGCAAATACAACCTACAATAATAATATCACAAATTATGCACGTTAAATGTATTTCTGGACAGTCATATGTGTTATACGTTTACACAACCCGATGTTACTATGCGCGATATGTGTTACTTGCAAGTCAGGTGCATACGTGATGGCAACAACCATTTTAACATATTCTCCGTAATGGCAGGAATTAGAGCGGTGACACATTGCATTATTTTACATTTTTTGTGTTATAATTAATACATTACTGACTAACCAATTAGCCATGCGCTTCACGAAATTTGGTGCGACAACATGGTCTTGGTCGCAACTCTCATTTTCTGTCATAAATTACAATAGCTCTTAATTGATTCACAAATGTGGCATATATATATTTACAAGTATACACAGTACTGGAACTGTCACTGTTGCATTAAAATATTCTTCCCTTTGACATACGAGAAACATAGGTTAAGGTTTAAATGTTAAGTGTGGATGCTAACCCCTCAAAGTCTCGTATGCCGAACATTTCTCGTTTAATTTGGTCTAATGTATACACAAAATTATGTATTTAGCTTTTCTCGACTTTTTTAAGACTAAGTATGATGTTTATATTTAATTACCGAAATAAGAACTTGTACATGATTTACATAATACAAGTTGAACAATTTGTACAACTACCTTCTTAAGTATATGATATAGCAACGACAGTCACCGCAGTAATTTTAACACGGAAACACTGTATTTTATAGCAATAATGGACATGTAACGTGATAATTTAATAACAAATATGCATTTTTGTATGACAGTTGCATGTCCCGTATGTTGTGGGTTGTCCTCTACCTCAGGCCAATCGATTTTCTTCATTTGGAATAACGTCACCGCGTATTTCTCCGATAACGATTCACTAGGAGTGTTCGGACAGTATCAGTACTTTTGTTAATTCATTCGTAGTGATTAAAATGTCATGAATATGGATCTGTGGCAATTGTTTCATGCAAACTAAGAGACAAGTCTACTCGACGGTGGTTGTAACTCGGGAGGACTTACGTGAACTGACAATGGTAGCGAGCAGCAACTTAATGCGCTGCATGTTTTCTCACTAGTGAGAGACAAGCTTCGGCGCTCTAACGTCGGCGCTAAAGTTAAAGGGCAGCACATCCAGCAACTGTTGTCCAGGTGAGATGTGTCGTGCACTCCTAACCCGAGCATGCGCCTACATGCCTGCAGCCCGCTATACCTGTATTCTCACTCGGCTGTACTCGCTTATACTCCCAGCTACTGACGCCTCTAAGCTCACGTAATTTAAGAGTGCGTACAAATATTTGCCCTCACAACTTTCTAGCGTATGTCTCGACATGCATTCACTGGCAGTAAACTATTGTTTTTGTGTTACCTGGCACGCTTTCAACTTACTACCACTAATTCCCAAACAACCTGTACATATAGTGCACGTCTGTATATTAATTTTTAGTGACATAGAGTGCAAATATAAAAAAATCGTTCCAATTAAATATTCACGGTCATAATATTTAACATACACATTTTTGACGCTACTTCTTAATTGTCTACGCCCAAGCCAAATGAAAAATAATCTCTTTAACTACGTATAGTAAAATTTTTAATTAATTTAATAGATGTTAAGCGTTTTATGAAATTAAAAATTTCAATTTTGAATAATGCAGTGTAAAGTCCGTGTTTAAATAATTCGAGCACATGTATAATCTTTAACGTATAAATTTTTACACTTAAAAGCCGTTGCAGTTTTCAAACTTCTATTTAATATGTCCAGTATAAAATATATAAAGAGGTGCTTGTGATGATAAACAGTCAGTAACGTTGACGGCTAAAATGTATGATAAGATAATTCCTGTGGATGAAGCGATATTTATGTTCGTTGTAAAAAAAAGTATTTACCTAATAAAAACATTGATAAAAGGGAAGCAGAGGAGGAAAGATGTAGCTGATAGAAACGGTTTTCATGTTCTTCTAGCTCCCGTGCCAGCCAAGGCTAATCGTTCTGGTCATAACCAACCCCTGAGTCAAAGTATTAGCTGATTTTGTGACACAGCAGAACAAGAAATAATAACAATAATAAATATGACTTTCCCACCGAAAAATATTAATGTAAAATTTTCTATCACATTACTCAAATCGTGAATCATAGCGATTGAAATCTAGTGCTAGAAATAAGAATATGACGGAATTAAAAATGAAAGCAACACATTTATTCTAGTGTTTGAAAGGTAGCAGTTTACCTTAGTTTGCTTGTGTTGTGGCACGGAGAAATGAAACGCGTGAGCAATGGTGCTTTGTTAGACTGTAAAAGCATTTATGTTAAAAAAATTCAGCTTTGGAATAAACTAAATAACTTGTTAATGTATTTTTTAAATTGAAATATGCTGTGTCTGATTCCCCTGACCCATTTTAAACTTCCGTAAACGAAACATTATAGAACACAAGTAGTCTACTGAAAGGTACAGTATTACAACATAGCACTTTCAGTGAACTATATATTGAATAAATTAACAAATTAATTTTTTTTTACGGCTGAAGAGACCTTAATCCGTTCATTTGGGAGAAATTTGTATTTAATACTCCAGCATTATTTGAGAGTTATGTGTTATTAACATAGTCAGAATATTTTCTTTTTGTAAATAAACTACTGTACTAGGTTTACATCAAAACTGGTTCTAGACGCATTTCGTAATTTGTTCATGCATGCAACATTTTAGATCAATTAAAATGTTTGTTTAGTCATACTAAAATGCATTTTGTTGTGTGATTGATTTTATTAAACCTTTACGTCAATATACCTTGGCAATGAAACCATATATTAAAATGCATGGTTTTGTATGAACGAGGATCTAAACTTCAGATTTTTGGCAAATCATTTTAGTAATAGTTTTGTCTCGCAGTGCCAAATTGTTACCACATGAACAAACATTATGATTTCGTACAACTATTTTAGCTTATCTTTTTCAGGTAAGTTGTTTTAATTTTTTCAAAGTATTGTAATTAAAGTCAATAACAAATTATTTTGGATTAATAAGTATAACACGTGAAATTGTTTATGTATCCTAAGTAGTACGATAAACTCTGTGTTGTTTTAAAAGATGTCATAAAATACATGATATTAAAGGACCGCATTTCATTGCTTGATTACATGTAACTTGCTACAGTTTTTGTTCCAAATTTCTCAAGGGTCATTATAATTTTTTATCTATTGTAAGCGCTTTATAAACAATTTACTAATGGGAACACACTGACTTGAACATACACAGGAAATTAATTGCCATAGACTATGTTTGCATGTCACACCTTAGCACTAGATAAAGGGCAGAATTTGTTAGGACTTGTGTCATTGGTTCACGTTCTATTCTGTTTAATAAGTTATACAGGTATCTTATTGTTTTAGGTATTTCTAATCTCAATATGAATTAATTCTCTCTTAGTCGATATTTAGGTAGGTAAATCTAAAAGAGTTTGTAAAACTAAAACTAATTTCGCAATGTTTTTTTTTTTTAACAGAAATTTGTTCTACAATGTTTGTCGACGTAAAGCTGGATTTAATCAGAATACTGAATGTGTTAAGTATTCGTGTGAAAGGTGTAAATCTCACTAAGTCGTAATGTATCAAGTCCAGCAATGAACTAAAACACACTTAGTGAGCGTCGCGGAAGAAATACTTCACAGATTGCTAAGAAAGTACCGCAGATGGTGCCACTGACAGGATGTTCACCTCCCAACATTCAGTCCTGGTTAGATTGACCGGACTTCCACATGTGGGAATAGTGTCGAGCGATGCTATTGGTGCTTGGGTTATCACAGAGGTATCTTGTTTCTCGCACCTCTTCATTTAAGGGCTCATACGTGATCCGCTCAAGTCGCCGCTCACCAGTGCTGAAAACCTCATTAAGTGCTTACCAAAACGTTTTCACTTATCTTCACTTGGCAACTTCGAGAAACAATTTAAGGGCCCGGTCTACCACAATTTTCATCATCATTATTTTAGTTTTTATTTGTACGAGATATTTTATTCTTATTTTAGACAGTAAATTTGACTAAACTTAGATCTTATGAAATTTTTTTATCAATCATGCTTTTCGCGTAATGGTTTGTTAAAGTCATATTTTGCATGTTTCCATTTTAACCACTACAGTAAAACCAACTGATACACCAAACTAAAAAAATCACGGTGGTTAAATACATTGCAGGCTACAATGTTATGCTCGTAAAATTAAAGAATACAAATTATTTGTATTTTCTAAGAAATTATTTAATTTTTAAAATTTTTATTTTCAGTTGCAACATTTTTTTTTAAATTTCAAATAATTTTAATTTTTTTATTTTTATGAGCATGACATTGTAGCCTGCAATGTCTTTATCCACTGTGATTTTTATGAGTTTGTTATATCAGTTGGTTTTAGTGTAGTCGTTAAAACGACGGAAAAATGGAAAATATGACTTTAACAAGCTATCACGCGAAAACTATGAGAGATAAAAAAATTTCATAGGGGCCAAATTTAGTCACATTTTGTGTCTAAAATAAGAAAAAATTCTTGTACAAATAAAAAAAAATGTGATGAAAATTTCGGTAGACCGCGCCCTTAAGAGTGTGCATCACAGCAGGCCTCTTTTGATCTGCGCCCAGATAAGCATCTGAGTTTGTATGCGTGTCACACACACACACACTCACACGGAAGATGGAGTAAAGGAAACGGAAAGGAACCCACCTTATCAGTTTTTCGTTCTCTCTGTAAGTGATACAACATTCTTTTACGTCGCGTCCCAACCCGTGTCCCGCGCAGATGTCGCCAGATATCATGATTTATCGTTCCGCGAGTGTGAAGAGAGTTTTAGCTACGTGGGAAGGTAATGATTAGCAGCAGTAGGTCAAGCTGGAGAATCTGGACGCGTACTCTTGACCGTGGTTCGCCAATTGTTCTACTCTATTCTTCATAACGGCTTTAGTATTGATGATGAGAGTTGAGAGATCATGTTGCGTTGTATGTGTAGCCCGGGAAGACATGCACTTGCGTAACCGAGTTGCAATTAACCACAATAATATATATTATATATGTGCTAGTTACGATAATGTGAGAACTTGAATGGCTTGTGAAATATATTGTCAGTTTGTATAGGTCCATCGCATTAAAAAGCCCATGGTAATGTACGTTATTTTTAAAATACGATGTTATAATTTTATATAGCTGAAATATAGAAATTTGTAGTATACCTACATTACTAAAAAAGGGTGTCGTGGTGCTTAGTTCATCGCGGATGGCCATTGCAACACATCTTCATGATGTTTTTCAAATTCAACACTTCGACCCAAACATACATTTTATATTTAGAGCAAGACAGTATTTATCCAAGTAGCTCATTCACCCTCGATCCCATAAGCCCGAAGATAACCAATACATGAGATGTGCATTCAGCTTTTTACAAGTGAGAATAAAATATTTAGTTAATAGTTTGAACATATCATATATTGTTAACTTAGATGGTAAGGAATAAATAAGCATTTCTCCAAGATAAACACAGAGGTATGTAATTCGTTTAACAAATGTCATTACAGTAATTCATTAACGCATTTACTAAGAGCTTATGTTATGACCTACAGCTATATGTATTAGATTTTTACTATATAATGATATTTTACAAGTATTCATCATCTGTATCGCTGCCATAATTCACTGAGCTTCCTTGTATTTAAATATTATCAAAGTTATTGTTTAAATCTTTCCTGTAAACTTCGACCATACAACCACAAAAATATCACAGATTCTAGCCATTTTAGAAACATAACTAACAAATCTATCGGTTATTAATAGTCCTAGATATTGTAATCTTAAAGTTGTAAAAGGCTCAACACGCTTCCTCTCCACCTAATAGGTCACATTTAACTAGATGTAACTGAAGAAAGTATTGCAGGCTATAAGCTATATTAATATAACACAGAAAAACAGTTCCGCACTATTTGGAATATATGCTTGTAAACTAAAATATTGTTTACACTGTGACATATTTACCATTAAGAATCTATCATGTCATAACCAATAGCTACTTCCAAAATCATATAGAGCACATAAACGTATGTATATTTCTGAGTTACATAACTTTGACAACAAAACGTTCTTCTTTATAAACCAAAGAGCTTCGTACTCACACGTCGTAATAGACCCTACAGTTTGTTGGACAAATGAAATGTAACAAAAGTAGGATTAATATATTTACAATTCCATGCACAATTTCAACACAAATAAATATACGCAGTTAAATTTTTTTGTGTCCTTTCTGACTTCTGTATCAACAAGTATCTGACGGGTGTAACCCTGTACTTCCTAAATTATATTCTGCACATAAAAGTTCATACGATTCTGATCTATACAACTTTAACAATAAAATATTCTTCTGTAAAATAAAAGAACTCACAACTTACACGTCATAATAGGCCCTATAGTTTTCTAACAATCGCTTATAGGAAATATATTTTATTCAACCTTACTTGCTATTATTTTCCCTTATTTTTCGGCGATATTTTCGTCGGAGGGTGGCCTGCTAAGACTACTTATTTAAAGTTCATAAATAATGTATAGAACTACATTGAACTATATAACATAAATTGTAAATTATAAGTTGTTCTGTTAAGCATACATAACTATGCCATTATACAAAATTCTGATATACGTAATTATGATAACGTACAATTAATACACTTTCATCCATTTAGAAATACTGTACAGTTCATACAATTAATTTCCTTCTAGATTTGTTTGTGTTAGAAGTTGTAGAGGTGTTTGCTGTTCGCTATTTCTTTTGTTCACTTTCGCATATGTCTCCGTCTTCTTTTTTGCTAGCTAGTTTTTTCTCTCGGAAAAGACAATTCATAGCACTTATTATATGTTCTGAGTCACTGATTGGTACAGAGAGAGAGAGAGAGAGAGAGAGAGAGAGACTGTCGAGAATCAACGGGTAACATGCAGGTCATGCAGAACTGGATAGGTTTATTTTTCATGTTCCCTTCCCAGAAGTTGTCATCTCTTTCAATCTGGGAAACCTTGATACCTAAAGTTGTCCATACACAGAACAGACAGTAACTGCGTCCAGTCACATGCAATCGCCCTTGCACCTGGTAATAATATGGATGATTGGTGTTCACATCTCCCACAATTCCCTCTTCTTTACATAATTTCCAAAAAGTGACTTTCCTTTTTGAAATAAGTTCTTCTGGTGTAAGCATAGTGGGAGTCACGCCAGATTATGGGCATTTCACCTCCACTATACCATCATGACCAATAATGCCATCAGGAGTAGCCCCTAGGAACGGTAATTCACTATCTACAAACAATCCACGTGGTTCCACTTGGACATTACACAAATTTTCAAGAGTTTTAATACCATTTTTTATCCCTTCTCCAAACCATGACGTCAGTGTCACCATCTCCATACAAGAGAGAAGATACAAGCTTCTGACACGATGTATACGGCTTGCGTCTACGGCAGTACCGACATTTGAAGCTGTGAAAAGTTTCCTTCATTCATCTTGCCAGCGATTGCTGTCCCTTTGTAACAGTGTTTATTTTTGTAGGTCTGTACGCTTATCCTCTGAAGACGGTCAGTCTTAACTGTACGAGTTAAAATTTATTAAATTGGAAATGCGCTCATTACAAATTTTCTTCTATCAAAGTTTTATTCTTGTCTGCCTATTGCATTCTTATTTTACTGTATTTAACTACAAAAAAAAACAGCAACTTAAAAAAATAAGTTCTAAATAAATTATACAACGATTTCTCAGGCCTAAAAAAAATCGAATATTTATATAAAAAATTATATATTCATTAAAAAAAAAATTATAACAGCTTAGCAATTTGTGTTTTTGTTTATGAAGACACTAACAGTCAATAGCACTGGGTCTCTAAAGATAAATTCACCTGTCTGCAAGTTCTCTGAAGTGTCAACTACCTCATCAACTGATATGCCGACGTCTACATCGTGTTCAACGTATGGAAGCATGAGGTACTTCAGCCGTTCCTGCTTCAGTGTAGACCTAAGCTTTGAAAACATTCTTTCACAGGTACAGCTCGTGACTGGTAGCACACACAAATCCTTTAAAGTTTTCGTGAACTGTACGAATGTTGTCAGAGAAACAGTTTTCTTGTACCCTTGTAGAACCTTCTTAAAGTTTGTGGCGCCCATGATGGTGGTTTAGGGAGGGGCAAATGTCCCTCATGCCCTTCCTCGCCACCCTCTTCTGGTTTCACTGCTGTATGTGCAAAATAAGGATTCTTTGTTATTTCAAATAGGTTCGCATTTATGCAAAATCCAATTTTCACATACTATTATATCAGAACTATGCCCCAAATTAGGGGTGGCCACGGCCATCCCTTGCACCCCCCTGTGTATGCCTATGGGTCTAAGGAAGGCACCGGCTACCTGCCTGTTATTTTTGCAAGATTCAGATACTGTAAGTTTAATTCATAAACGTAAATAAATACTTTTCATATCTGTGTAGTGTTGCGTATTAGTCACAGTGTGATGTCGAGCTCTTTTGTCAATTGCTTTTCCAAGTATGCACAAACACTATGAAAAAAAGCAGGTTAGTACTTGCAGAGCAGTTGTGTTATCTTCAGAAGGGTAGCGGGGCAGTTCAGCCATGTCTATGTCACTATCGCTACAAATAGACGACTTAATTGAAAATCAAACAACACCGTTAAAACGTACATGTTTCTACGAATACAAACTCACCGATTATTTTTACCGCGAACTAACGTAACAAAGTAATGATCGAATATACTTTCCCACTTTAGGCTATGAGAGGAGACTGGCCCGTGAATTAGCTTTCTGTCCTACCCGAAGAGCAGTCCAGAAGTTGACCTGAATAATGCATGACATGGAATGAGGTGGGTGTGGAGCAGCGGTGGAATGTTAAGGGTGGAGGAATCGGGAAATCCCCGAAAACACTCGCCGACCAGCTGCATCACCCGGACCGTTTGCTGCATGCAAAATCCGGTTGTGAACCCGCCATGAATCGAACCCGGAACCCCTTGATAGCAGGCTCGCACTCAGCTAAGTTTGTTTCCGTCGTTTTTTTCTGTAAGCAGAAAGGAACAGTCTTCTCTTGTGTAACTTCCTCTTGTCTTGCGGCATGCTGCTTACAATCACCAGGCACTGAACTAGTTGAGTTGAGATGAATACCAGGGCGTTATTGATATCGTGAGACGAACTGCTTCCTTCGAAGGTCACAGCAGTGAGCGAGAGGAGATATAGAGATAATGCGCGATAATCTTCGCCTCGCCTCCTCCTTCTTCCGACACCAAGCTGAAGGTCAGTGATGCCTTGCGCCTGCAGAATATCTGCGCGCCTGGGATAGTCTAGAAATGTGTGCAATGCTTTCGTATTCAAACGATTTCTTGAAATTTTCCGCGGTGACGATAGGGACAAAGTGAGAAAGTTACTTGTTAAAGACGAAAGGATGGTTCTATTACAACAAAATGGAGATTTGTGAACAATACTAGTGTATTCAGCCATGACAAATAGGCTAAAAAACAAATGCTGTTTTTATATCATAAACTGTTAATATTTCAAACATGTCTGATATTGCAACCCTTTATTAACATTTTAACTCATTCCCTTTTTCATCAGAAATGATGCAAGTGAAATATTTCATGTGTAATCGTTTGACTGCTTAGCGACTCCACCACAGGGTTGACTGGAATGTGATGCACGGTCTTAAATCATAGGTATTACAATTGTAAAAAAAAATATTTTACATTTTGAAAGAGTTAAACGAAGCAATACGGACGATGTTCATAAATAAAGTAGTACACGAACTAATGCTTAGGTGGAACCTTAAGACTCGGTATAGCTTAGTACTTAAACACTTATAATGTACTCCACTTCATATAAGTTTGGATAAATCTGACAGCAACTTATGGGCAACATTAAGTAATATTTGGTTATTTGTGTAACTACACAAGTTAAAACTTTGCAACACAATTGCTGAAATGGACATCTCAGATTCATTTTAGAGCTAAAAGTGTCTTGCATTGTGCAACAAATCATAAATTTCTGAAATTTATTGCTCGTAAGTTGCTGTCAAATTTATCCAAACTTATGTGAAACAGAGTATAATATATCATTCCTATTTTTGATGAAAATTAAACTTTTCTTTAAAAATAAATACTTTGAAGCTACACGGATATTAATAACTTATTGTTATTTCTCATATCCAGTTATTTCCATGTGACAAAATTTGCGGGCTAGGAGAGAAGTTCGGTTAGTAATATTATGTGACTAAATGGGTTTTACGTTGTGACTGAATCAGAAAGTTTAATAAATAAACAAAATTCACTTTGTTATGTACCGCCACTACCCTTAATATTAGGGGCTAGCACCTCACTAATGGTGACAGTAACAAATTACGGAGAGGAAGAAAGTGGGGGGTTTCGAATCCCTGTTAACTTGCGATAACACTTAAACAAAGTTAAACCTCAATTCAAATAATTCAAAAACACATAACCTCAAAAACCTCAGTAACGAACATACATAAACAGTTAAGGAATGGCATTCACTGCAAGCAAAATTATCACATTGAAATTCCAATCATAGAAAAGGTAACACAAGTTTAACTTCAATGAAAACATCATAAAGTTCTGGTTTCAATTGCAACAGGGATTTATTCAAAAACTCAAAACCACAAAGTAACATAACCTTACACGTTAATACACTAAATTAACTGTCAACTTTACTTGAAACATTAGAAATTAATTATTCTAAATGCAAAGTTAATAAAACTGAAGATTATTCACCAAATACGTTTTAAAGGCGTGTGAAATGTATAAATTTAATCTTAACTATATTAATCATAAGGAGGCAATAGGTGAGATTACTGAAAAGGGTGTAACAAAAGACATATACAAATTTTACACAATTAACTAGCCCCATCCTTATGGGAAACTAACTTGAACAAGAACAATAACAAATGCTAACTGCACCCCATACCTCAGTAGCCAACACAATCACAGATCTGAACAACCCCCTATACTTATAGGAAGAAAACTTCAGGGAAACACTCTCCCCAAAATACACACAGACTATTGCATAACCTACCGTTGACCCAAACCTCACGGTAGTAGGCACACAATACCTAACACCCTTCAAACAGTCTCATCATAAAGCGGGCACATTGAAGTGCATGGCAAATATTCAGTCACATTACCATTATTAATTTGAACCTAGGTTTAAAAAACACAGTTATCTGTAATAATTTACTTTATCTGCCAAATTCTAAACTTCAAAATTACAAGCCAACAATTATAAATTAATATACCTCTAAACAAAATTAAACCCTTTTCTCTCTCTCACTCGCTCACAGATCACACTTGTGTTTGCCTTGTCCTCGTGACGTCTATAGCTACTTATACTTTGCTAGTGGATTATCTGGACTTTTACCTTTGTAAGTTAACCTAAAAGTAAAGACGTCGTGAAGATTATGTATCCTCTAGTTTTGGTTATTGATCTTCTCATCTCGTTAACGCCAGGTATTTACTTACTGCATCTTCCTGGAACCTTTACAAATTATTATTCGTGAATGTAATGTCGCTAGTTGCAGCTTCATAATGACACTGTATAATTTGTACACATATACTAGCTGTTCGTTTAAATAGTAGAGTATGAAGCGTCAGCATCTTAAAACTATGCGAAGAAACTAAAGCTGAAGCTTTATAAAATGGATTATAGCCGTGTCTTAATGTCCGAAATCACAAACGTCCTTGATATTTGTTACGTTTGATACTAGAGTCGTTGACGCTTACCTTAATAAAATAGTGTTAAAATGATTAATTTGCATTATGAAATCTATACAGTTTAAAATTGTTGTTCATATGTATTTCAGAGAGTTCTCTTTATTTTTCCTCGAATATATATCTTGATTATACAGTTTAAGAATGGTAGTTCTTCGTTCCTTATCACTCGGGCATTTGCTTGAGAATTTTTTTTTTAATTTTGTTCGTAGCTGTGAAATAAGAAAGGGTAGACATGAAAGAAAAGTTATTTTGAAACAAAGTGATTCGAAAATCAATACAGTTAATAACAGCGGGAGAAATATGCCTTCATATTCATAATAAATGTTATGTAGACCCCCATTTTAGATTGTCAGTAATCACGCCTGAAATTTTTGCATTCAAATAAAATTGCAATTTTCACGTACCTACAAATAATTCTCAGAGTACAACCGCTCAGCTGATAAGAAACATCCAGTAACGCTGCTGGTAAAACTAGAAATAATCGCATATATGTTATTCTTCACGCATTCAAAAATTGAAACGTTGGAATGTAACATAGGAAAAAATCTTGAAACTATTTTCTTGCGAAAAAGTGAAACTCAAAAACCACATGCTTCAGCAATCTCGCGTGCATAATTTTAATATGGTAAGTTGTTAAGGAGGAGCAGATTCAGCAAAGCCTTTATAGTAGGAAGGGAAGAGATGAAGTATCGATTGTTGCTACGTGGGCAGAAGATTTTGAAGAGTTGTTGAGTGCTCGAGGTAAGCGTCTAGTCATTGCTAACCGATATTTAACCACCCTCTCACGAGGCGAAGGACAGAAAAAACCACAAAATTACAAATTTCTCAAGTTACCCACAAAGTTTGAAGATCACCAAGAAGTTCACATTATTTCTTTAAATTGGAACTTATCAGAAAAATGTCCCTTTTTATTGAAACGAAACGAGTTTGAATATAGAACAAGGAAATACACTGCGTGAGGCGAAATTCACGGTAAACACTTTCCCTTGCTAAAAACTTCTTAATTTTATTATAAAGTTTTTAAACATTCACGTAACTTAGTTACGTCTTCTTACGTGGCTAGCCGTAACTTCGAAACGGAAAGACTCTCTTTAGTTTTAGGTAAGTTTAAAAACATTGCCCTGGTAGCTTTGTTCTTTTACAGTTTCCATGTAAATGTCCACGAATATAAGGCTGGATTAGCGAAAGACTGAATGCCACGGATAAACCCTTACTCACCACAGTAACATTAAAACACTGCAAAACTCGTTAACGTAAATTTTACTGTATATTTCCTATAATTAAACTAGACTAAGCCAAAACATAACATATTTTGCCCAGTATTTTTAAAAATAAATATGGCGTGAGTCACTGACAAGTGCTTACAAAATAAGATATTAAGATTTTGCTGACTCTTTAAATGTAATTTTAAGAATTATTAAGGTAGCGTCACTTAACAAGATATTTGTCGAACGAATTGAAATTAAAATATCGAATTCCTTTTTATAATCCATCAAGAAGGAAAATTAGCACATTCCGTATTGACTTGTATCGTAGTTTGTGTTTCCAGAACACAGGTAAAAACCTCGGCTTATTATTCTCGAAATTAAAAGACAGAAAGAGCTAAAACGACCTATAGAACAACTGAAACCGTAAAGGACGTACATACTTTCCAGTTGTTATCTTATGTAAACAATTCTTATAAATATTTTATAAAATGGTAGGCTACATTGTATAATAATATTGTCGTGACATTTTCAAACGGGCAATTTAATAGTAATATTATTATTAATAATAATAATTTGGATATACGCCGTTAGAGCAAGTGTTGTCTCCAGCAAATATGAGAATAACATCCAAAGATTTTTTGACAACTGGCAAAGAAGGGAAATCACGTGCAAAATAAGAAAACAAAACTACACAAACGAACACACAGACACAGAAAACTAACCATGAAAGTTTGTGGTCAGTTAAAAAAAAAATAAGAAAAATAAATATAATTCAACAGAAGGATTCCGTTAGTGAGTGGAGGCAAAATAACGAGATAAACAGACAATAACTGAGCAACAAACAGAAAATACTAAAGGAAGGAGACAAATAAATCTCTTCAGTAGAGTTATTATATAACTGTTTTGTTTCCATACTGACCACACAACCTTTCTCGGTTAGTTTTCTGCACCTGTGTGTTCGTTTGTCCCAAACTTATTTTCTTGTTTTCTTGTTTACTGAATAAATCTTTGTGTATCGCTCGTGTTTTACCTTGTTTGCCAGTTGTCAAAACGTTCTTTGGATGCTTGTTTTTCTGTTTGTGTGAATCTGTTGGTTTTATGCACGGGGGAGAAACTTTATTGGACGAATCAGAGACCAATTTCTTCTTGTAGTTTTGGACCCGCCCGATAGATAGCACCCTGACTGTCATGGCATCGGCTATTTCGCTATTCTTCTTGTAACGTGTCAGCATTTGTTTATTTTCTTTGTGTGATTTTATTTGTTATTAGATTAGAGATATTATTTATTAGTGACCAGGTCTCAGATTATTATTATTATTATTATTATTATTATTATTATTATTATTATTATTATTATTATTATATATATGTGTGTGTGTAATAAAAATTGTGTTCTTGCTTGTTGTATTATTATGTAAACTTTAATTTTTGCCAGACCAGATTATTTGCATTTTAGAATACGACTGACTATTTGCTCTAGGACTACCCTGACATCCATTCTCATAGCACAAACCGTGAAGTTTTGAACTGTTTTGCCGAGTGCTGATTAGCTGGTGGATTAACACTTCTGAAAGCAATGATTTGTTTTGGTTATCTTCGAACATTTTGTTATTATTACTACAAGGGACGATGAGGAGAGCGGCAGCAAAAAGGTCGCTGCTGGCTCTAGGTTGTACCTTAATGAATTTAAGCCAAGTCGAGATGTTAGTTCAGGTCGCCTCAGGGTGAAGACGGAGTCTATAAAATGGCAAGAGGGCCTGAACTCGAGACTACTGCGAAAAAGTTATGTTAATTAGTCTTCCGCGATTATCGTGTGCTAATGAACTATAGCCGTATGGGTCCGAGGGCCTAAGGAAGACATCAGGAGAGGAGCAACTCTACGAGATGTGCCCGAGGCCTGTCTTCAGTACAACCACCGTGGGATTTCAGCAGACGTCAAAAGATAGTTTGCTATCCGGAGATAAGTGAAACAGTCTTATATATGGCGTTATATGGTTTGCAGGATAGACGCTGAACTCCTCCATGTTCTAAATGTTCCTGACTTTAGTTTATGAACTCATATAACCTACGTCTAACCTGATTTCAATAGACTCATTCAGTTTGCTCTATCGACTGCAATTATTTAACATGGTTATTTTAATCTATCTACCAAGGATAGAAACTCTAAATGCTAATCATTTACGTAGGAATATCTGGCTGACAGTTAATGGTAAGTAAATACCGATATTATTAAAATTTGACCTTCTTCAACTTCAGGCGATTTTTTTTGTTTTGTTTTACAGAACTATTTCCATGTTTTTCTTTCTTATTCTGAGATCTGAATATCTTCAATTGATTTTCCCACTAAACCATATGAAAATTTATCATTAAATTCATTCAAACCTATATGCGCTACGTCTTTTATTAGTCACGTAGCTAGAAGTGTGTTGTGAATTACGTTTCAGGATGGAGGGCTTGGTGTTGAATGTTGGTAAGTCAGGTAACAAAACGTAACCTTACATGCATTGTGTAATACTCCTAGGGTAGTATGCGTTTACAAGATAATCGCCCGTAAAATAAACACTAGTAAGTTCTGTAAGGTATCAAGATATACTACAATAAGAATTGCTACGTTACATTCTGTTTTATATTTATTTAGCAATTTAAAATGTACTGTTTGCTGCTCCCATTGTGTGCTCACTTCTGTAATCATTGTTTTATTGAAGTGCTTTTAATTAATTTTCATTTACTTTATTTTTCTGTCGTAAAATTCGAAAAAGAAAGCAGCCAACTGATGATGTATTCATTGCCACCACTGAATCTTCCAGGTAAGTCGCCTACAAAATAAGATTGTGTTTATTGAAAATACTTATATGTTCCATACAGCACACAATGTTTCAGTTATGTTTCAGAAACGTTTTGAAACTTTACATTGTCTCATTCACATAACATTTTATTTCAATGTTTCAGAAGTATTTCAGAAACATTACAATGTAACATTTCAATCCAAATGTTTCAGATAGGTCTCGGAGACAGTTGAAACTTTAGCCAACGAGCGATTATATGTTTCGCAGCACACATTGCAGAAACATTTAAGAAATATTGCAAGGTAACATTTCAATAAGCCCATTTCAAATAGGTCATCGAAACATCAAGTTGAGATGTTTGCCACAATGGTCACTGGTTAATTTCAAGTTAAAATATTATAAATTACAATTGTTAAAATTGACATTTAGTGGATATTTTGCAGCTGTTATATTGCTCGTTTTCCAAGACACTGTGCGCTAGAAATGTATTTTGAAACATAACTTATATTGTGCACTGGTATATGTTAATAATCAATGTTCGTGTACAGGCCAAACTATTATTTTTAGATGTATAGTTTGTACTGAAAATTGTTTCTAGAGTCGTTGGAAGTAGTCCTACATAAAAAAAGTTTAGGTTTAGATTAGGTTACGTTAGGTTAGATAATGGCTGTAGAAACATTTTTCATTAATAAATTTACCTCTAAAATCAACATTTTGACCGGTACATGATTAGTAACTATTCTTAATATTTATTTATTTTGCACTCCGTAAACACTACTGCAAACTTGAAGTTCAAACGTTAAGAGTATGGAGAAAGTCAGTTCACTATAATACAAGTTGCAGAAATCATAATACGATAACATTTCTAGCGTGGTAATACATACTAAGATTTTACAATAGTAATACAGGTAACACAAGCAGTATGCACCAACTTATGTGTTACTCTAACATCTCAATACAAAACATAATACTTACACAATTGTAAAACATACACTAAAAGTTCTGACACACACAATAAGAAGCACAATTAAGTGTCCTGACACGCTCACTCACTCACTCACTCACTCACTCACTCACTCACTCACTCACTCACTCACTCACTCACCCACCCACTCATACACGCACAGCCCAAACCACTGGACCTAGCACCATGAAACTTTGAGGGAAGCTTCCCCTTGGCCTGTAGGCACCCACTAAGAATGAATTTTTCGAAATTCAATAATTAAGGGTGTCAAAAGGGGTGAAATGTATTTCCGAATGAACGTCGATAGAGCTCGAACCCGACGGCCTATCATCGTCATTTTTACTTCAATAGGACACTCATAAAAACATATATTGGTCAATTTAAGGATTTTTTTCGAAATTAAACATTTAAGGGGGTGAAAAGACCTTAAATGTATTTCCGATTAACTATCAATATCTATCGAATCCTTCAGTATAAAGAGTTAGTATTCACTCCAAAATATTGCTTACGTAAATACACAAAAATCTGTTTTAGGATTCTTTGAAATTCGACCCTCAAGCAGCAAAAAGGGCAATATATGAATCGTCTATATCTTTGAAACACAATTGGCTATCGTCGTGATTTTAATTTTAATTGGTTACGTATACAAGTGTCTATGACAGGACTCCAGAATGTTTCTAAATTATGTAGCTAATTAAGGGGATGAAAATGCGTTAAATGTATTTTCGAGTATCCCTCCATATCTATCGAACCAATCGAGATATCGAAGTTCGCTTTGCTTTAAATTGATGCTTTTGTAAATATCCCAAGTACCATTAAAATATATTTTCCGTATTAGACCCTAAAGAGGTTTAAATTGCGTTTTCGATTCACAATCGATATATAGCGATCCCATTGATTTTTATATAGCGACGTGATTTTTGTTTAAGGGATTTTCGAAATTCACTCTCTTAGGTGGTGAAAAGACGTTTCTAATGGAAAAACCCAATATATACACACGCGCACACACAAAACAGAAAGTGCTAAATCAACCCACATTATTTTAATAGGATATATCAGTGTATATTCCAAAAAATTTAAAAACTCTTCAATTGAGTACAAAGTTATTGTTAGCAGTAGTTCTCTTCGCTCAAGCATAAAAGCTTTCTTGCTTACATGACATAAAGTGTTATAGTGCTGCGAGAAAACATTGTAGAACTTTGTTGTGGTCACGTATGCACCTTTCTGGTACATGGATAGTGAAGCAGATGGAAGAAACTTGTTAATATTTGATCATGTTGAATAGTTGTGAATATTACAGTTTAAGTTAAAATTACTCATTTTGTTTACAGTAAATGATAATGTTTCATAAATATATGACATTGATAGAATTTTTTCTTCTTTAAAGATATTTTATACGAATCTCTGTACCTTTTTTACATAGGATCCTGGTGGCTATTTGTAAGATAAATATTTGTTAAAAATCAGTTGAGTTTTCCGAAAACACTACATCGTATGACATAATGAAATGAAAGTACGAAAAGTACACTGACTTAATTGTTTCATTTGATATTAATTGATATAAATGCCTTTGTGAAAAACAAGCAGCGCATTTTTTGCTCTATATTTAACATGTTCTTTCCTGTCTGTTTTGTTGTCAATAAGTAACACTAGGAATTTTATAGTTTGAATACCTTTAAAATACGTTACATGATATTCAACCTTAATTGTTTGTTTAAATAATTTTTGTGTTAAATCGAACGTATTTTGTTTTATCAAAATGTATTGCTAGTTAACTAAATAAGAACCATTTGAAAAGTTTTAAATTAATTTAGTTTGATTAACTTCCGAGTTCAGTCTGTGAATTTTCTTTTATATGTATGCTGGTATCATCTGCATACAAAATTTTTGTTACTTATTTTCCTAGAAAGTTCGGTAAATTTTATATGTATCAGGAAAAGAAATGGACCTAATTCTGAACCCGAGGAACCCCATGTTTAATTTCAGATAAATTAGATTGAATGCCAGTATTGGTTAAAATATCTTGAATTTCCACTTTCTGACACCTTTCTTTTTCAGATATGACTTGATCAAAAGGAAAAGTTTGTATTTTTATACCATACCTTGTCAATTTTTGTTTCAGTCGGTTATGATTAACACAGTCGAATATCTTTTTTAGAAGACAGAAAATTACTTTCACCTGTTTTTTATGGTTTAAAGAAGTAAGAACATTAGTTGTTAGTTTATAAATTGCATGCCCAGTAAAAAAATACTTTCCTAAAATCCATACTGGTTAGGTTATATCATATTATTGGTTTCTATATGTTCAGTTCAATTTTTATGCATTAGCATTACTTTCGCCAACATTTTTGCAAAAACTGATAATAGAGATATAGGCCTTATAGTTTCAACGCAAGGTTTATCTCCTTTTTTGAACACTGGTTTAATAACAGCCCCTTTCTACCTTTCAGGAAACTCCTTAGCATACTGTTACAGGTTTCACTTAAGGCTAAACTAATTTGATCTGCATTTTTTCTTAAACAAAACTATTAATGCCATTATAGCCAAAAGTGTATTTTGGTTTTAATGATTTGATGATTGTTACTGGGCCTATTCCTTGAGGATTTGGATTTGTTACATATTTAACCTGTGGCCCAAAAAGGGTTATGATACATGAACAAAATTATGTCCAGAATGTTAATTTCAAACTTCATAATAATTTTAATTAAAACATATTCAATAGAAGACACAAAGCTGTGAATTGCAACTTAAGTAAACAAAATATATTAGCGTCACAACTCATATGGCTAAGTCCAAGATATAGGCTAGATGTTGTCCAGTAGTTTATTTAATAATAATAAGTTAATCCTCACAATTGGGCTACCGTCCGGTGGCGAGTGGACTCTTTCCCATCCTTACAATACTAGCCTTCCAGACCCTTACTAATCCACCCAGCCTCTCTCAGTGTCATCAATTCATCCTGCAGAACACTCCATTCCTTTACCGTCCCAACAAGCATAGACTGTCGACCCCTCTCCATTCTACTTCACACTCTCTGAAATTTTTTACTGTTGGTTCCTTTCCCTTTGAATTCTCTCTAGTTAGCATGCAGAGCAACCTAATTCATCCGCCCTTATATTTCATCACCTTGTATATCCTGACCAACCTTTCTATTTTCCTCCTGTCCTCATTCATCCTAACTACTCCCCTTTCTGGAGATACATGCCCTTTCTTACTAACCATATGCGTGGCTGGTGACAGCCCAGTTATGTGTGAGACAATAAGTACGGTAGGCCTTGTATGTTAGGGAGAAATGTTTTCATGTTGGTGCAATACTTCTTAAGGGAGCGGTCTACCGCAATTTTCATCACAATTTTTTTATTTCATATTTGTACCAGATATTTTTTTCTTATTTTAGACATAAAATGTGACGAAATTTGGCTCCTATTAAATTTTTTTATCTCTCATAGTTTTCGTGTAATGGCTTGTTAAAGTCATATTTTGCGTGTTTCCGTTTTAACGACTACACTAAAACCAACTAATATACCGAACTAAAAAAAAATCACAGTGGATAAAGACCTTGCAGGCTACAATGAGATGCTCATAAAATTAAAGAATAAAAATTATTTGAATTAAAAAAAATGTTGAAGCTGCAAATAAAAATTTTAAAAATTCAATAATTTTTTTTGTAAATACAAATAATTTTTATTATTTAATTTTATGAGCATGTCATTGTAGCTTGCAATGTCTTTATCCACTGCCATTTTTTTCTGAGTTTGTTATTTATATCAGTTGGTTTTAGTGTAGTCGTTAAAACGGAAACATGCAAAATATGACTTTAACAAGCCATTACGCGTAAACTATGAGAGATAAAAAAATTACATAAGAGCCAAATTTAGTCACATTTTGTGTCTAAAATAAGAAAAAAATATCTGGTACAAATAAATAATAAAATAATGGTGATGAAAATTGCAGTAGATCGCACCCTTAAGAATTTTCTTCTTACTTGCTGTACATTGCAGGCCCCAAAACTTCCAGCTTCCCCCAAGATATCTGACAAAGTTTGTCTCCTCAAAGGTGTTAAAGCTCATTAGATTATTGATACATTCTACATGTAAACTATTCATTCTTGACCAGGACAGCTATTTCCTTAGAATTCAATGGTGTGATGCAAAAATGGCTTTTTAAATCACTGTCGATCTGTTTGCATTCACGAAAAAAAGTTTTGAGTAATCTCAAAAGTGTGCTGAATTCATGAAAACAGGTTTTCTTAGTTAAATTTTGCTGATTTTCATGTTTCTACTTTCCATGTTCTTTATCTCCATTTTTCAGTTCTATGAATGAATAACTTTTTGGCAAATAAAACTCTAGAGCTTTTGCTCTGGTAGGTTTTATGCAAATTAACCCAATGAATTTCATATTTTATTTAAGGAAACTGGGACAGACAGCGCAGCAATGACTGAATTCTATTAAAATTAATTGTTTAAAAATTAAGCTGTTAATCTAATTTTTTAAACTTGTGTACTTTTCATTTGTATTATTTTTAATTAGATTCAGTTGAATGGAAATAATTTTTTTCACACAAAGTTGTTGTTTTTTTTACAAGTAAAGTAGAACCCTGTTATAAAAATATTCTTGGGACATGAGAAAATAAGTGTTAGTTGTATATATTCAGAGAAATTTAGTAGAGCCTAGAAAATGGGTGACTGATACTGGGACTATGAGTTTATAATTTCCATTGTGTATTTTCTAGAGGATAAATTCAGATATTCTCAGTAAATTTTCTAGTTACGTAATTGAGTAGGCCTATAGAAACTTTCAAGAGAAAAGGAAGAAAGTATTCAAATTAAATGGAAACATTTTTGATTGTCATAAGGAACTGAATTCAAAATAAATTTTTCAGTTTCGTTTATTGCATCCATTAGACCTTTTTGAATTCAGTTTTGCACAAAGATATTGGACATATCATGTTTGCAATATTATATACTGAATCATGAATGAATTTTATATAATTTACAATACATATGAAAACTAGAAGACAATAAAAATTTACAGTAATTAATAATTTTGCTTTCTCGCATTATATAGATTTGTAAACTTCCTTAAAAAAACCTGACAGAACGTCTGTTCTACATTAGTTTTGCAAGTTATGTTATGAATTAGGAATGGTGTGTACGGGTATATAAATACATGCTTGTGGTGTACAGTTGCTATTATTGCTTCTGTAGTAATCTGCATGAAATAAACGTGAATAAATGTACGCTTCTTATTTAGGATATACGATTTTAATGAAAAAATTCTTGCAGAAGTCTATGTCGTCTCTGCTGTAAATCTTGAAGTATTAATGAAAGTGAACCTGTATTTAGTTCGTAAAGATTGTAATGTTTTTATGTATGACCAAAAATATATTCTGGAGTAGGAGTGACAATAAATTGAACTATTGGAGATGCATGATATTGATAACCAGCAAATTAGTGGAGGGGGGAAATGTTTTACATAAAGCTTCAGGTTTTTTATGGTACATAGAATGTAAGTATTAAGAAATAAATTGCTGAATTGCAATGTGCTAACTTGGTTGAGTGCCAAGCATGGCGAAAATAGTATCACTAGTTCTATTCAAAGAATTCAAAATTAGTTTTGTAGCATAAAGCTCCTCAGAATTCTGTCGACTATAACTAGCTCAGTGCTGCTAGCTGGTGCTCCATACATTATCATTTACCTCACATTTTCCCATCAGTTTCCTTTACCAGCATGATATATTCCAATTTTCATCTCTTTCTCTGTGTTTCACATCAACACACACATTTCAATGTCATGAAAGTGAAATACATCAGACACAGCTCTGAAATATTTCTGTTATGAACGAAAAATCCTATGAGGTGGAATACCTTATTATTTCTTTAAAACGTTACGTTCTAACATTTGTCTGAAACATTTCAAGTATGTTTCAAATTATGACATTTCAGAAACAATATGCTGGGATGTTCTCTGTATGCTGTAATGATACTTGTCTGAGAGGAGACACATATACATATCTGAATCACTGCAGAAGCATTGCAGATACAGTTCAATGTATGGTAGTAATAATTAAGCTATGTATTTTTGAAACATTACAGTTACACAACAATGAAATGTTTCTATCTGGTTTCGATGATATAATTGCGAGGGGACATATTTATGTCTGAGATATTTCAAAAACATCGCAGAAACATTTTTAAATGTATCTTAATGATTTCAATGTTTCAAAAAAAAACATTTCTTAAACATGGTTGAAACATTTTGTGTTGTGTGGGGTAACACAAGAACTAGGAATAGTTATGTTTATACTATATATTAACTCAAGGTGTGTTTCAAATTGATAGTAAGTGACTTAAACGACTGTTATTCACTACTATAATGTATTTAAAAAAATTTTGGTGTGGAGTTGTGCACGTGTTTGTGAATGTTATTGCAGAACAGGGTACACTAAAAACTTAATGGGCAATGTATGCCACCTGACATATAGAAAAGTAAGTATTGTTTTTACAGAATTTACTATTATAGTATTAATAGTAACATCCTCCATTCGGTTCAAAATTAAAATTTTTGTGAATTATATTGACTAAGTATGAGTTCAGTCCAATTATTAAATTTTCTTTTAGTAATTGCGACAGGTGGATAATCCTTTTGTTAATTACTACACTTATTTTATCTCTAAGGTGTCTTGAAACAAACAAACGCGAGGCATTTAAAAGTAACATAATTTTTTCAGGTTTTGTGGATATATTTTATTTTTTGTGATTTGCCTTCAGCAATAACTTCACGAAAATGTCTTATAAAGTGAAATCATCGGTGAAAATGAAAGTATCTTATATCGTTTATCTCAAGTTAGCAACAGAAATCTAATGCGTTTAAAATTTCAACAACACTAATGGAATCTTAGTTATGAGAGCTATAATACGGAAATATGTTAAGAAACCTCAAATATGCAAACATGTATTTTTCTCAAGACTCTTTTAAATATATTCTCGTGAAAACTTACCAGTTTTGACTTAAGAGTTATTGAATTTCCAAAGACGGAATATAATTTTATATAAGTGTGCTAAATGTAACGTACAGTATAGTTTTAATTCATAGTAAAAATTTGAATCACACATTTTAAACATTGAGCTAAGTATGTCACTAAGTCACCACAGTCACGCGAAACCAATGCAATTCGATTTTGACGCTTTGTTCAGTTAATTAAAGGTTCAAGTCTTCGTGGTTTTGACTTTTGACTTCAAGGTTTATTAGAGGAATATGGTAATAAAAATATGAGCGAAACCCGTTTCGAGTTTAAATATTTTCATGTTATAAGGATTCGTTTGATTTGTATGTACGGGATTCGTGTTCAAGCTAAATTTCTACTAAACAAATTTCGGCAATTTAATACATGACTGAGGTTTATCTGATTGTCAAAAGTAATTTTAACGCCAACACATTTTTTTTTTGTAATTTCGTATCACAACAAAAACTATGTTCTATCTACGTAAATTAAATTATTTTACAGTAAGCTATTAAGTGAAATTTTACACTATTAAAATATGTTAGAAAAGGTTTTGACGTATGTCATAAATTATAGTCTTTATTAACTTCAGAATAAATTCGCCGCACAGTGGGCCAAGAGATCATAAAACATGGCGAAAACGTAAAGGAAGATTATTTCTAATTATAAATTATTAATAGCACTCCATCATGAAGTTATGTGCCACTAGAGACCTATTTACTTAATTTTAAGTACTAAAATACTGTTAAAAGTTTAAGACAAAACTTAAGTGTGGGCAATTCCCATGAGTTCTTTGGGATAGAGGTCATATAATTAGAAATAAAAGAGTTAAATTAAGTACGGGATTTAATAGCTCACAAAGCTACGAAATACACAAAACAGTAATCAACTATAACTCTCACAACACAATTAGTTATGCACACAATTACTCCTGTGTCACAGACACGTTAATTAGCTTGAACAATTAAAGCACAAAAAAAAATCTACCATCAATTAATTAAACACTACCAATCACAATATAATTCAGTCATATATCCAATCAACAGGTTTTCAAATAGGGACAATGTACAACCTTAACAGTCCGAAGTGGTGATGGCTCACAATGTACTGCGCAGCACCCCGAGTGCACCGCTGTCTTCACTCTTGAGGTCTTCGGTTCGACTCCCGTCGTGCACCTCCTCTTCGCCTGTCAGCCCGCCGCAGCAGTCCTCATGTTTCGCCCAACACTGCTCCGAAGGTAGCCGCCTGCCGCCTCACAGTAGACTTTGACGTCACCAAGATGTCTTCACCAGTCTCTCTCCACAGGCGTAGCACCTTCCTCTAGCACTACCAATAGTGAACTCCTTAAAATATGCCGATTTGGAGCTTTTATAGTCCTGCCAAACTTCAGGAGTTCCCCGAATTACATGGGTCTAAAAATAGACATTACAGCACTTTTCTAACATGATTTGAGTCACGTAGGCCGCCCTCGTAGGGTTAAAGCTCAGTTGGGACAGGTATCCATGACGTAGCTTCGGCGTGACTGCCATCACGTAGCAGCCCGGCCTGAGTCAGGGGCCAGTCCACAAAGTGTTACGAAACAGCTGCCGACCACCGGCCTCCAGGTACATGGCACGCAACAATACTTTGTGATGTTTTGTTACACTAATCGATCCACCCGAGAAAAAAATACTGGACTGCTTGGGAATGGATTACTGCATACAATGTGTGTGTGTGTGTGTGCGTATATATATACTTTGTATGCAGTAATCCATTCCCATATATAACACTATCCTTTAAAATAGTAACTAAACAATTAATACATGCACACTTTACAGTCGCTGGCTTTGATTTACACATATATAATTTATACATGACTGTCATTCGTATTAGCGGATTGTAGAAATTCAGCGTTTAGTTTTCCGCCTTTCCTGTGTGGTAAACATAGAATAGGATAAATAACTGGATCAGATGTTACAAAATAGATGTTAAACAAGTCTTGGTTTGTTGCCAAGCGGGAATATTTTAAGTATTTCTTCTCCCGCATCTACGGTAATCCCTGTTTCTTGCTGCTTGAGCGTCTTCACCTATAACATTCCTATAGGCAGGAAAGCAATGAAAATAACATATGCATCATGTAGCAGTATACTGATGCTGGCATTGGGAACCATTTGTAATGCCTAACATATAGCTTCGCCGTTTCTAATGCGTCGCTTTGAAATACGTCTACACTAACAGCATAACCACTGGACAATACTCTCAGTATTACATTGCATCTGTTTACTAAACATTAAACGTTCTTTGAGACTTGTAATTTGTGCAGACAGAGACGGGTTTAGAAAAAGTCGGCGGGCAGTATTTCTATCGCGTGTAGTTCGTTTAACCTGTAGCACGACTCCAACTAGGATGCCCATTTGTGACCTAAATTTAGTTTGCAATTAATTCTCCTTAGCAATTATTTCAGCTCTCGTGTGTCTAATTCTGTGCCATGTTTTTGTATAAAATCTATGAGCAACCTAAATCAACCATTCTAAGAAGTTTATGTACCCATGTAGAGTAGATAAGCCATGTTCACAAGCACTTGTATCTATTGGTCTCTCCAATAACTTTTCAGTGCCATTGATTACCACAGGTGTTGCACCACACAGGTAAACATCTCTGAGCCGACTGTGTTTCACTGATGATTTTACACACTTTGCCATCGATCATGGTCATACACAGATCATAATGAACACGAACACATTGCAGAGATGGAGTATTAGCTTCTGTCGGCTGGAGATCATTTATCTGTTGATCAATGTTATCTTTGGTAGCTCTAACCAGTTAAGGAGTCTCTTCCACAAATTGCAGCTGAATAGGCCTACAAAATCTAGTTTCCGGTGGGCAAGGATTCTGCCAAATTATTACTTTCAGTCAATTTTAGAAGCCCCATAGTTGAAGTGGAACCAAGCATGTTATGAACACATCAACATCCAAAAATTAACCATCACTTTTCAGCTTGTGAAGAGAATTACTGTTGGAGCCGTCACATTCCCACTTTGGTATAAGGCGCAAGTCTTTCAACTAAGCTGAATCTTAAATACTCAGCGCATCCTCCTGTAATTCCTCAAGTCTGTGAATTGTTTTGTCCAGCAAAGCTGGCAGTTTTATTTCACGTTCTGTCTGTAACTGCCATGCAGTCGTTGGGAGGATAACACCTGTTCTTGGCCTGTCGTATGATGTAGCTTGGATACAATTCGACACCCCTACCTAAAGCTTGCTGCCTCAATAAGTTGTACGAGTGCTTTGGAAGGTCATCTTTAATTAACATCGACAATGCCTCATTTGCCGTGTATGGTATAATGCAGACACATACATGGCTTCCCAGTTGCAATTTTTTGTTTAGCTTGTGTTGGTGCAGTGCATGCCACTTCACGCACCTGGTAACCCTCCTGCAATCTTCCTTCTGAACGGAGACTCAGCTGCGCTGCATAACTGAGGACATCTGTGTTATGTTCCGCCCACAGAGCCTCGACTATCCGTCTCTTGCTTCTTCTACTGCAGGCTGCAAACACTTAATTCGGGCGACCACCTGAAAAGTGGACAATTGTGGATGCATTATTGAAATGTTAATGCTTTCCGTTTTACTTACCTTAACATTTCGAAGTATCGTACAACTTAAAGCAATGCCCAGAGTATTGCTGTCAATTTAAATTGAAGTTATTTCTTCAAATATTAATAGTATCTGTATCGAATAATATTCCTAAACATTTATTATTTTCATAATTATGGTTCGTAATTTTTTTTCATAGAAATAAACTACACAGATTATTTTTTGCAGGCAAGCATCACACATTTGTTATGAAAGCAAGACTAAATCAATGAAAGTACTTTTTTTGTAGGCATTTAGTACATTATTTTGCTAAACATCTACATGCTTTTGTGCATCGTATAACTGCACAGTCTTCATTATTTAAAACATTTCGTTCAAAATATTTGTCTTTTCTCAGCGTAAACAAACGCTTGGTATAATTAACACAAATTAAATATTCAGCTTGATAACTATTTACTTGAAATCAACAAACTTCACAAATTTAATTTACTAATGAGTATCAAATGTTTGTCAGTTACTATGGTGCATTTTTTGCATTAAATACCGAGTGAGGTGGCACAACAGTTATCATGTTATACTCATATTCGGGAGGACAAGTATTCGATTCTCGGCTCCAGCCATCCTGATCTCGGCTTTCCATGGTTACCCGAAATCACACCAGGCGAGTGCTGGGATGGTCTCTAACGACGGCTATGGCCAATTCATTTCTATGTATTCTTCGACTGGTGAACTGTATGTGATTCCGTCAATAGGCTCTAATGAACTTAGCTGCTACGGAGAGTTAAGTCCGACAAAAAACCAATTAAATGTCATACTTTAAGCTTGAATTGGAAGTTTTAAATGTTATTTATTGAAACGTTATGTCTAATGAAATGATTTAACTTACTTTTTCTTGAAGTTTCTCCTTCAGCTGATGTTGTGTTGCTGTCTCACATGGTGACTACCTCGTCTAAACAGTCTTCATAGCGTTTAAGAAATGTCTGTCTCTCTCAAGAGCATTCATCATACTTTCTTAGAATCGCCGAATAATGTTTGAGAGCTGTCGACTGTATTGATTTTATCTCCAAGATGCTCAAATATGCGCCACACACACCCTCGGCGCATTCGTTTGCGTAATGGTACGGTACATCCCAACCAGTCGGAGATTTTTCCATTAACAGTTTAAAAAGATCCCGTCTTGAGAAAAATCATGGTTGCCACAAAAGTACTGCTGTCCGTGCGCCAGCTCTGAGTCCCTGGAATGTCAACATTTGTCTTCGTAAACTTCATGTACGCTTACAGTAACACAGTATCAAATACGTCCTAACTTACGACGTTACTACGGCTAGCACGTGCGTCGCATGATATTGGACCTTATTGTGTTATTATATATATATATATATATATATATATATATATATATATATATATATATATATACGGGCGAAAAACACATACCTACCAGAGACTCAACATCAGGACAGTACCACGATTTGAAGGTCGTTGCATCACGTCTTAAGAAACTGGTGATACTGACCTTGGAAAATACAATTTGTTATATTGTGCTTGGTCAAACCATTATTCAGAACGATACTACAAACGGCACACAAGATGTGTCTGCTAATTTAGCGTAGTAGTAAAACATAGTACTCGCATTTGGGAGGAAAAAGTTCATAGCTTAGTGCAGCCACGCTGATATATGTTCCCCGTCGTTTCATGACGTCAATCCAGGTCGATGTTGCCAGATAGTAGATATAAATAAAACTTTTTTTTAGATATAGCCTATGTTTAACTTATAATACTGTGTAAATTACACGCACTTTTAATTACGTTATTTTACATATGTTTTATTACTTTCAGGGCAAAAAGGGTGGGCTTAAATACATCGCAAATAAGCATATTAACCACTACAATAACGAGCGCGTCATTTTTACATGCAAATAGTTTTTATGACATCTGAAACTATGCTATCATGACACTGCTACTCGAATAGCAGTAAAAAGTATTGTGTTCGCCTGATTTTTACGGCAGCTAGTAAAGAACACAAAATTACTTAACGAACCGACATGACACTACCAACCTTCGGTCTCTATGTCTCAGTTTATATTAAGTATTTTAGTTCAGTAAGAAAATATGTGTGCGTAGTAGCGGAATTTTCAAAATACTAAGATAAAAAAATTGTTGTTTACAAAACACAAATATCGTATTATATCAATGTCAATTAATAGGCTGTGCAATTTTAGAGCATTGCACCATATAATTCAAATTATGTTAAGTAATTAAGCTACGTTGCGCTTCAATGGAGACTCTTACGTATGTTGTAATTTACATAATTTCAAATAAGTAGTGATTGGTAAACGTGCTTATGAATGCACGCAAATTTTGAAAAACCTGTAAAAATTTCTTACTGTAAAAAGCGAGCTTTGTTATGTCAGTCATATATTTGTACGTAATTTTTCACCGATGTGTTTCAATTTTTCTCTGAAACGGTAATACATTATCACTATAATGATGGAATTGCATACGTTTAGTAGTGTGGTATCCTCGTAGCCAACTCCTGCTGCCCTTTCCTTTCTCTTGTAATCGGTGCAACCGCAAGTTATTTTAGGTGGTGACACTGTAAAACAATATAGGCGAATATTCCTGGCAAAGAGTAAATGCACTATACGCTAAAACTCACATATACTGCACGATAAAGAAATTTTACGGATTCGTACGTATAAATCACACATGTGCAACTTTCTACGCATCACAGACACACCCGCTTACATCGACTTCCTCCTACCCTAACTTGGTGTGCTGAACTAAGTGACAGTTATTTGCTTCTCTGTTGGCTCGTGGTATTCCCTGGCAAATATGAACTTGTTCACGTAGCGGGAACGTGCTGTAACCGCACTATATGAGAAGCAGGATAACCAACATATTTCTAAAAACATTTAAAAAGGCAACACTAAGAGTATATAATGAACTGATGTGGAACTATTTGGACAAACACCTAAACGTTATTTGTTATCATTGGTTACAGATGTTTAATAACGTCCGTTAGGAATCATTTAATATTTGCGTTTGATTCTTCGACGAAGTGTTATTCTAGTTTAAATAAATGTTAAGTTCACAGAATATTTTTCTTTTGGTTTCTATTAAACACGAACTTGTTAATGAAACAAATCTTATTGATGAAAACATAGTTTTGTGTGCTTTTTGAAGACTCCACGCATCAGCGGGCATGGACACCTGCGTTTTAATCTTTAACTTTTTTTATAAAACATTACAATGACTCGGAAGTACGTAATTATTGTTTTCAGCTGAAAGATATTGGCGTATAGTGTAGTTTCAGATGTCTTTAACGATGTGCCAGTGACAGAGAGGTTCAAAAGGTAGAGATCTACAATGTCCCGAGCTGAAACAGATCCCATAATCTTATATCTACACACAGAATTGGTAACTGTACAGCAGAGAATGGCAAACACAATATCCTACGCGTAGCGGGCATCAAAATTTCTGTCGTCTGACCTGTTTTTTTATGTACCAAAATTTCGTGTTCAATTTACCAACGAAACACTATACATGAGACACGTTAAGAGAAAACATTTATCACAACAATGATATGAAATTGCAAAATAAGACTAGAAAGAAAATCATCGGCGTGATTGCTGATTTGTAGCGTTATTACGTAACATATGAAGACGCATGTGCATTCGTTCACTGATGCTAGTTGAAACACATTTACACGTTATTGTCAGCCACTTAATGAAGTAAAGGTTTAGTTGGGCGAAGAAAAATCTTCTTGGTCGAATAAAATATTAATATTACAGCGCTAATGGAATAATTTTGCAGCTCACACATAAGAAAACGTTGTTATTTTTTCGTTTTCAAGTAGCCAAAGTTTGATTAGCACAACTAAATATTTGTTTCGTTATGCTTGGAAAATTGACACATGAATCATCAGAAAAATAATCAGACACAACTGAATTCTGAACATGCTACTTCGCCATTGCACATCGTTAAGCAGAACTAAAAGTCATAACATATGTCATTTTAAAACATTTATTATGAAGATATCATAAGTTGCATGACATTTATGAAGATACACGTTTTTACTTTATCCTTCCTTATTTATTATTGCTTTGTTGAAAATTTTAAGATGTTTACTTGTACCGGGTCAAAATTCCATTAAATGGATGTATTGTCATTGTTGTTATACGCATTGTTAAAGAAATTACACAATAGGTCTCGAGGTGTGATCACAATTTGCGAAGTTCAGAATCATAAATGTTTAATAGGACCAGCAAAATATAAATTAGTGTACTGAAACATTTATCTATTTTCGTTATCTAAAAAAGTAATTGTTATTGCCAGGCCGCCACAAGCGACAGTCTGCAACGGTCTGAAGTTGGTGTGTTGTACGGCGGGATGAGGAACACTGGCCAGGTGTTGTGAGGATGGTCCGGTATACTGACACCACCCGCACAATTAACCTAAGTGGTACGGGACTATATACGCGAGTTGTTTGCATTGGCCTTCCACATCGCCAGACGTGACCTGAGCTAAGGGACTCCCCGCAGAATTGGTATCGTGGAGAATGCCAGCCCGGGGCGCAGTGGGTTAGCGGGAAAATGATTTATTGCTTACACCTCAGCAGCAAAGTCAATACTTCCACAAAAAAATTAATTCTACGCCTAAGAATCTGGGATGTTCGTATTTAACGAGAGAGTACAGTAAAAATTCTAATTTAAACATACATATTACTCATAAATAGAGCTACCACAATACAAAAATCGAAGTATTCATGACAGACAAAACACTTACCGTCTTAGATTTAAAATTATTAGATAGCAAATACTTTGAATTGAACATAGCTAGGCAGGAAGATGAGTAGACAAAGATATTAAATAGAAACCAGGAGATTAATGTTAATTTATTATTCGCCTTACTTGCAGTAACATGGCGTCTTAAGAGTCAGTGGATCGGTCGCGTGTGACGTGCCGCAGCGTGATATGGAAATTATTGTTTCTTGTGTAACTACTAAATATGTTTACAATACGTTCATCTAGGAAAAAAAACACTGCAATATGTACTCCCTACGACTTATAAAAACTCCTTACGCTAATTAAAAGCACGATTTTCAAGTTCCACAAATATGTTAAAAATGACTTTTTCATGTTGTTGTAGCTGAGAAAATATCAACCTTAACGGAACAAAAATCGTTGAAACCTGCACTGGACTTTATGACACACGTTCCACAAATACAATAAAATGTCATCCCTACAAGTCCCATTGGAATATACATTCTACGAAAACACTGCACGCTAGTTTAGCCCTCGCGTCTAGAGGCGATGAGTTCTTTGAATGACATATTATATAAGACTTATCGTCTTCCCCGTTTTCATGCCTCAAACACAAAACAGCAACCGTATCTGCTCTTAAGAGACACGCGTTACAGTTAAAACAATTTGAGTTAATTTTACTATTCCTTTTTTACCCCCATATGTTTTGTATCAAGATGCGTAATTTTAGTTTCCATACAATACCAATAAATTTTAGCTAGAAGGTTCATATTCACGTCGATTGCTACACGTAGAAAGATATATTTTCCCGATATAATCCGCCTTGTCTTACCACTCTACTTATTAATAATTTATACACGTCTCTTTTTTCTAACATCACATCGTCTACTCATCTCCTATACTTACGAACGGTTCCACATATATAACTCGGTTATAGCACTCTTCTTATAGAATCGTATACAAACAGCCTGCGTGCCCATAGAAGAACGAGTCTGTAGTAAAAGAGTGGTCTCGAAATATTGCGTTCGCAACATATGTGTATATAGTACTGCCCTCCTCTCCATGTCCCCTGCAACCCTCCAAGGTTTACTATAGGTGACTGCAGATTATCTCAGGTTTGCCGTAGTCTATGCAGCTTCAACAGTTTCTAACACAGGACAATATTTTTTAAGAAAAAGTGTATGATATAAAATGTGTCTCGAGTATCTGGTAAAACCAAAATACCGACTAGTTACCTCTCGTAAATGCTCTACGAGCTTATGTAGCAAAGTGATATTTCACGATGCATCTTCTAACTCATTTATTATGACTTTAGACAAAAGTTCTGTGAGTGATTGAATGAGAGTTTTTGGTCAGCGCTTAACATCGAGGTCTTTAGCGCTGTTGGGGGGTGGCATGATGAGTATGGAGCAGCGCCGGAATAGTAAGGAGCGGAAGCGGGTGATCCCTAAGAAAAGCCATCGACCAGCGGTATCGTCCGGCACGATCCCCAGATGCGAAAATCTTGGATCTGACCCCACCGGGAATCGAACCCGGATCACCTCGGTGGGAGGCGAATGGTAGGACCAATCGGCCACCGCGGCCCCAGAAAATTTCTGTCTCAGATGACTTACTTATTTTCTTGATTCAACATATTCAAATGTGAACAGTTAAGTACTTTGATAAATGTTTGTCAGTTCACCCGAAAGTGAAAGGTACATTTTATAATATTTTAGTAATTTACAATATAGTTCACGTTACTGTTCTAAAAATGTTTTAAAGTTTATATAATTTATAAAATAAATTATTACACGTATTACATATTCCGGTTTATTTAAATTTTTTTTTGTATCTAAATCTTAACGCGGTGGGTCTCAATGAAGATTGATGCATTTTATTTGTTAAATATAGTAATAATGTTTAGTTATACTTAGTGTTGTTACGTTACAAGGTAGCAAGTTTTGCTCTGTATAGGCCTATGTAAATATTAGGTACTTTTGATTGTTCACACTACATACTTAAATTTATATATATATATATATATATATATATATATATATATATATATATATATATATGTGTGTGTGTGTGTGTGTGTGTGTCTTATAAACTGTAAATTTTAAGTAGCTACATTTTAAAGTCATATATTTTCTATATAAACACACATAATTACTAATTTTATGTTTTGTTTCTTAAAAGAGAGATAACTGTTTTCTTGATACCCTTAATACGATACACAAAATGAATACACAAACATACACATATATGCACACAGTGTGTAAATGTACACACACGCACATCTACACGTACATTCTCTCTTTTTTCTCCCCCCTCCCTTTTCCTGTATGACCAAAGAGTTACGGAAACAATGAAGGTACTACATCGTAGAGATGAAGGCCATAAAAAACTCCATTAATTAAGTAATTGCATATTTTGAATTCGTCAGTATTTGTTAGTGTGCTCGTACACAGTTTCTGTATTTTCCCCATCATTCTCCTCGTCATTCTGGCAACTATCAGCATTACCCTGGTTATCAGCACCACCCACTTCACTCTACTCCGAATTCATCAGCTAACTACATAAACGAACACACACTATATCTTCACTCGCACAAAAACCTATATATGACATGCAATTTCACAACCACACAATCACATCGAACTTCTACGCCTGCATACATTGACCAATTGTTCGTTAAGTTTTGCATGGCATTTTTAGAAGTCTCATGTATGTATGACGAATACTAATCAGACTTAGTAGTCAAATGCTTACATTACAAAATGTTACGTTACTGGAACATGATTACAGCGAATAACTCATTCAATTTCTTTTTGAAATACAAAGTATTTATTTCACCTAAATGTATTAAAAAGATGAAATTATCTCATCGTTATAGATATCTTGAAGAAGGCATATAATTGTGGTTTAATGCCAAACCTCAGCATCGTTATTTTGTAGTAGTAAATGTAAATTTGTTTTATTTTTCTGTCGTCTTAGTTATAGTGGTGAAGTTAAGACACCAGACTTTACTTACACTTAACCCCGATTTCATTACCACACTATTACACAATACATTATTACAAAAACTACATGAGGCGAGTTACAACTACATGATACAGTAATTACAAATAGTCCTGGAATATCAATTATAGTAATAGGGATAAAAATGGCACGTACCCCAGTAGCAGCATACGCTGGATCAAATGTTGGAAATGGGTTTGTAAGGTTGTATATATGTTATGTTAGAAAACACACGTTAAACCAGCCGTTTACTTTAGGGTGGCAATGATGGAAACTGTTTCTATTGGAAAACTTCTATAAACTGACGTCCCAACATTTATTTTCCAACCCAAAAAACGCATTATACATTTTTTTAAGACAATGTGGAAACATGTCATAACAAACACTACTTATTTATAAAAAGATAAATGAAAACTATTTTACAGTTTTATTTTTCGTGGGTATTCTAATGGTAGCAAAATGCTAGAAAGTAAACCGTTGGTTATTGGCAAATATGACTATGTTGGTCCAACGTTACTTCACTACCTATATAGAATTGAACAAATTTCATAAAAAAAATTGCTAAAAAAATTTATAACAGTCACGGTTGGTTTTTAGTACATATGCGTATTTGGGTCAACATTATTTTACAATTGTTTTCAAGTTAACAAATTTTGTAAAAATAATGTTTACACATTAAAGGCCACGGAAACATGTGCCTCTTAATTAAAATTATTAAATATTATATATCGTGATTTTTACTCGATGGGAAAGTAATGGAAGAAAGGTTTGAAAGACAGTAGTAAATATGATGATGTTTGGCTAACGTTATTTTATATCTAAAAGCCAACATACTCTATATCACGAAAGCAATGCTGAAGCGTGGATATAATGCAATATTTGTTAAAGGAAAACTGTTAAAAATTTTTTTATTGTACTTATTAGTTGTGTAGCGCTGGAAAAATGTTGTAAAGATAACCGTTGTTCATTAGCAAATATTCCAGTAGCAATATATGTTGGGCCAACGGCGGCTGGAAATCAGTTAGTACTATTGGGAATATGTTGTGTTGAAACTTGCATAAATAAAACGTTGACCCCACGGAGTATGCCTTCTTAAATGTTAGAAGCCTACAGTTATGTGGTACTAATCAGTACTGCAATTAAAATGTTTTTTGTTTTTAAATTAGAAAATGGTTTAAAAGCAAGCATGAAAGATTTTTCGGAATTTTTGAATACTTTGTTGAACGTTGGCAACAAGTTGGCAAACATATAGCTGACTTTTGTTATACATGTTTTGTTCGACCAATGTTATAAAACCAACACATTTTCTTAAACACGAAGTAGTATTGAAAAAAAAAATGTCTTCTCAATCTCACAAGCTATAATGAATTTTAAAGATTTTCGTGTCATAGGAGAAAGTTTGTAAAATTTTAAATGGTTTGTTGAAAGATGGTAACAAGTTGGTGAACGTAATGTTGGCATTTGTAGTATGAAAATTAAGGTTGGGCCAATTATATAAAAAAATCATATCATCATCAACAGAAGAAAAAAAACGTTAAAAATTAGTAATTAACTTTTTTTTTTTTTTTTTTTACTTGTGCGTTGGAAGAACAATTTTCGATGGTTTGAAAAGTTTCGGTAGTACTTAATTTGAAGTTTGCTCAACATTTTAAAACCAACGGAATTTCTATAACAGGATATCATTTATAATGGATAAGTGAAAGTATTTGCACGTTATTTCTTAGAGCTTGAAAACATTTGAAATAATCTTAATTAAAATAGCGATTTTTTGAACCTTTGAATGATTTATAAAATTCGGTAGCTATTTTTTTTTTTTTTTTAAATTTTGTTATAATGTTCTTCTGACGTAGTTTATTGAAACTTGTTGTGAGACAAACTGTTGACACGACGTTGGATTTTTAAGGAATACACAACTTGCCACTAATAATTTGGTTAGCATTTAATATGATCCAGCATTATAACCAACGTTAGGCCCATTTTAGGCCACATGAATGATTCTACTGGTGTATGCCTAAGTGTTAGTTTGTTTGTAATTCTAATATAATATTTCTTCTACATACGTGTAAATTAGACTATGTTTATTTGTATGTCTACGAAATTATCACTTTGTGCTGTACATGAGAGCACTAAAAATAACACGATTTCATATATTTTAATCAAATATCCATTTATAAAATACATTTTTACAGTTTTTTGTTCATCCAACATTTAGCTGATTTTGGCCCAACGTAATTCAATTGCTAGCATTATGTATAGAATTTACATGATGCCGTCACTTAAATTCACATATCACATATTATTGGTAATTTGGAAGAAATTTGTTTCATCTAACCAAAACCAATTTTGGGCTAATGTAGGCTCACATGATATTTTGACATTGGCACAGCATGTAATGTCAATGTCCCATTGTTAGACAAATATAGTTTTCAGGCTAGAGTCCAAACAAGAAACCAATATTGAGCCAACGTAGTTCCGTGTATATTTTTGTTGTCAGGCCATCGTATTTTTCCAACGTTGGTCCAATCTTGGAGCAAATGTTGGGCCTATGTTGGCTCAACATAAAAGTTGCTACTGCGCATACATTTCTTCACAGTATAGTCAGTATAGTGCATCTGATTCTTCTGAATTGAATTATATTTCAGTATACATTGGGAATATTCTCCCCAGTATTTCATAGTAAACAAAAGTTGAGTCTATAAGCCGGTAATTAGCATTCTTAAAAAAATCATAACCTCTACTTTTGCCTTCTTGCGTCGTCTTCACATAAATTTGTCATTGCCCTTTCATTCGTTAGAACTGTGAAATTTTCAGTTTATTATACCTATATTAGCAAGTTCGACAACCTATCACCTTCTTCTTCTTCTGAATACGTATCCCAAGTTTTGTTTATATTTTGTCAAAAACCATTGTAACATTTTATTCCGTTGGTATTTGTTTTTATGAATTAAAAATTAAGTATACTTTTCTTATCATTTTGTACGTCAACCATCGAAGTTACAAAACCACCCGTATTTTCTAAGTTCATCTTCGTCATGCTAATGTTTGGCAATTTAGCCAGTATACATCAAATGAACACACAACATTGCACGCTGCATTTTTACTTGCATTGTCCATAAGCATCTTGTCTTCTATAAACATAGCACACAAATCGTGAGCCGGGTAAAATAATATAAAATTAAACCAGCGAAGGAAATTTTGTGAAGAGATGACAGTTAAGATTATTGTATCCTCGGACAACGACGGCAAAACTTTCTGGTTTTCATCAGATAACATACATCGTAATTCCTTAGGTTTTTCCCAGTTTTATGTTATGTTTATACATGTGTTCACGTTAACTATTCTTAGTGTGATTTTTCTTTTATTTTTTTTGTCTAACTCTAGGTATCCTGGAAGAAATCATAACAATAGCATATGTCCGCTTTGTAACACTTTATAATGCACACACACTGCAAGAATTTTTTAAAAACATTATGAATTGAAAATGTTTTGACTTACGCTCATGTATGATTTTGAAATAACTTATGTGAACATTGACAGTAAATCATTACTGATGTAAGTATTTACACTAATTATTTTAATCAATTGCAAATATAACTTTCATTATTGTAAGCTCATAAAAATAAACAACATTTACATACTTACGCCGGCCGCGGTGAATGGTCAGACCATTCGTCTCCCACTAAGGCGATCCGGGTTCGATTACCGGCTGGATCTGTCCCCTGATTGTATGAATCATGCCAGGCGATGCCATTGGTCAGCGGCTTTTCTCGGGAATCTCCCGTTTCTCCCCCTTTATTCCGGCGCTGCTCCATACTCACCTCTTCACCTATTTTCACCTCACCTAACGACCTCGAAGTTGAGCGCTGACCAAAGTCGCTCCATCACTCACGTAAATACAGGGATACTTTGTATTAGTGTAAAGCCACTTAGGAAGCTCACCACTCTTCCTAGACAGTTCTTCAGCCTGTTGTTAGTCTGGAACAGTTTATTCTGTGTTATGTGTTTATGCTGGAACGTGTAGTCATGAAGGTCGAGTACAGCATAGCAGAGAGCACTACTCAAATTGGCCCAGTATCCACCTCCTGCTAGCAGTCTTCTCAATCACTGTTCCCTGAAGGGACAGAGCAGCTCATCTACCTTCGTTGTGATGCCACGCAGGTTCCAACTTACGTCCGCTCGCAGACCGCAAGTAAAGACATCGGCGTGCCACGAATCCTCAACATATACCACCGTCCTGCCCACATCTCGTCCGCCTGCAGTGTATCCTGCCTCCCTCACTCAGCCAGCTACAGCTGCCGCTAAGGGAAACATTTCGTTACGGAAACATCTGGTTTATCCACAAACATATTCAAACTGTGATATAAAATTAAGCGCATCTGTTTACTTTAAAAGGCTCTTATTTTACTGCAGTATTAATTGTAATAAACAAATAGTGCCTAGGTTGCACATATTTTTTTGCGTCAATTTAGGACGATAACAAAAAAAAATTGTGTAGCACTGCAGTTATTTACGGTTACACTGAAAGAAAAAAATTTGCAGTAACAATCTGTCACAAATTATTTTGTGGTAACCATAAACTTAAATTTTTGTGACTATAATTTTTTAGTTTTGACAGCAATTTTTTGACAATTTTTTTTGGTACGGACAGTATTAACATAATGTTTTGTTGCTGCCACGTGATCTCCCCCCCCCCTTTTTGTATGACATTCATTCGTGTAACGTATTAACATTTTGCAATCATCACTTAATGACTAAACAAGTAAGAAAAAATGAGTTTAGCTTTTGTGCATGTCTGATTCTCCAGGCTAATAATACATAAGAAAATTATTACATTGTAATCACTGTTTAAAAAAATCGACGTCACATACTGGGAAGTATTTTTCGTGTTTCACTAAATGACTAAAGTTTAAAAACATGTACCTGATACGGTTTCTGGCTTATAATGTCTGAACTTACAAATTGTTCATGTATAAGTGTTTGAGTAAAACACTTGGTAATTATTCACACTATTTAAAAGTGGACAGTAGTAGCTGCACCTGTAAGAGGGAATTGTGTTTTGAGATAAACAGAAAGCAGTAACTATATTTCAGACGTCGTACAAACAAATAATTTGAAACTTATAAAAATAGAAACTAACAAGAAGTTACCAGCATAACTCTCCTTAAATTGGGTGCGAATTAAACATGAAAAATAAATAGTTCACGTAATCTAGGAATATTAAACGATGAAATAGATTTAGTCGTATGATACACGTTATATATTAAATACACGTCAGCTTGCTAAGTCATATGCGAGTAACCAGTTAAACAAATAATGTCTTTCTTTCATAAATATAAAAAAAATCACCGTTTTCAAAATATTACAGAATGATGAATAAAATAAACAAATTTCAAGTCAGGATTGTATGCAGTACATTTGTACCAAGTTTGATGAATCGATGAATAAAACATATTGTAAGGCTGGAATTCAAAGTCGAAGGCTTGTTTGGTAAAATATGTAGTACTTCGTGAAGTAATGCTTACTCTCTAAGCAATACTTATTTCGACAATGAGTTCATGGACGCCTATATCACGAAGTAAAACTTAAACAAGAATTACTTATGTAGGCCAAATTGTACTTGATGAAGTAACCAAATAAGCATCGCTACAATAACAGTACCAACATGACACAACTGAACTTGTATTTGAATTACGGCAGTCCTCTAGAGTAACTGAATAATTGGTAACATCTGATTGTCAATTCCACGTGAAGGAATTTTCTTTTACTTTAATGCATGTTCAAAATTAAACAACAATACTGATGTAAAAAATGCGTTAGTAATGTGTTAACATATGTTTTGTATCTGTGGAGTTTACTAACTGTGAAATAAAAAATTACATTCACGACTCAACTCACTGAAACATTAGTTTTGCATGAACACGTGCTACATACTTGTTGACTAAAATATTTGACTTAATTGTGTTTCAGTTGATATTCAGGGTAGGAATATAAATAATGATGAAATTTACGTTCATATATCCCACTTATTATTGCCGAACCTGTTTTTCTTAGCAACTGAAAACATAACCTCATATCACATAGCTGGCTTTGAGCACATGTACGTAATTTTTGTGAATGAAGTGGTCAAGTGTACTAAAATTTTAATGTTGTGATCTTATGAATATCTTTCTGTTAGATTCAAAATCGGAAACTTACACAAAATTATTGCTATGTACACATTGTGCTTGGTGGAAATTTTCTAGATTATAGCTTAACCGTTCGTATGCTTCAATGGAATTAATATTATGCTTGTTTTTACAAGTTGGTCCTAACATTGCGTCTTTTACTGACATAAAATGAAATGCTCGTATATTATACATTCTGAGCATATTCTTGACAGCTTCTCGCGCGGCTTTAGAAATAAAGCTTATAAATGGCCGGCCGGAAGTGTTTTGCCTACCTACTGATACATTAACCTATCACAAAACGTACTTTGAGCATGTTTGCGAATTTCGAGTATGATGAGATAAAGTGAACTATCTTGTGTACTAAAATTGAATGTTTTGATCACATTATTATCTTTCTGTCAGCTTCCAACCTAGCGTGCTACCACTTGACGAAAATTATTTAGGTTATAGGCGACGCTAAATTTTGTTCACTTCAGTTAAAATATTTTTATACTTGCTTTCAAAGTAGGTCGTAACAGAAATGGCTGTTATTGTGTAGAAATTTACTGGGTGTAAATTTCGTAGACGTTGATAGGCCTATGTCTATTATAGGTGGTTTTTAATCATTTTCAATCTGCAACTTTTTCATTGTAATATGTAGTCAGGTAAAAGTAACAAAATTTTCAGTTAATATTAAATAAGAATTTACAAATAAAACGTCATTGTAATTACATTATTACCATACAAAATTACTTATGGAACCATAACACGAAGAATGTGTTTGAATAAAGGTTAAGTAATGAGGTTATGTTTTCGTAACTGTGCCTGTTGATTTTTATTTTTACGTTTTGTTCCATGCACGTTTTATGCCTAATTTTTTAAATGCCTGTTTTCTTAAAATATGTGGAACGAAATATCAATGTGAAGGAGGGAATCCCTTACATAACCTATTTCTTACATACAAATCCTTTACTTAAAGGGAGCAGACTTGATAAAGTACGAATAGTTGTTAAAAAGTAGCACTTATTTTGTGACTGTGAATACATACTAAGTAGTACTTATCTGAAGTATACTTCATGAAGCATTACTTGATGCGGTCACAGAAAGCAATTCTTATATCTAGCACTATGTATTGAAAACTGTACTTAAACACGAATGTAAGTAGCACATATTGCAAGTACCACTTACATCACCACTACGAATTACAGCCTAAGATATGTATTACTTTGCTACAAATTTTATAGACGGCCTTCATTTTGAAAGTATGAAGATATGATGGACGAATTACACAAACGTCACGTCAGATTTGTAAGTTGCATATGTGTACTAGTTTTGGTAAGGTTCTGAAAAATGTTTTCCTTAGATGTGTAATACCATGCTAAAAATATAGAAATAAACTCCATTTGAAATATGAACGCAGAATGAACTAAATACACAATGTTCAGGTCAGCTTTGTTTGTAGTAGTTGCTGAAATTCTGGAAAAAATGTTTCCTAAGATATGTGATACAACGCAAAAAATATATAAATGTCCGTTATTTTGAAATTATGTACATATGATGAACAGAATACACAAAAATCAAATCAGCTTTGTACGTATAATATGTGTACGAAGTTTGATGAATATCTAAACTATGGTTCCATAGATATCTGGCTTGATCGTATTATGTTAAATTGGCAGCCATTTTGAAAACATGAACATACGGTAAACGAAATATTTAAAAGTCAAGTCAGATTAGTTAAAACTACATAGTACAAAGTTTGATAAATTTCGGTCCACTGGTTCACACGTTTATAGGGGACGCGCGCACACGCACACACACAGACACATATAGAAAGGTGATCCCACAAGCTTACTTTTACCTTTGGAAAGTTGGCTAAAATATAAAGTATTCTTTCCTGTAGAATTTAACTGCTTAAATTAAACTTAGATCTAAATTTTGACATGAAAATTTTCTCTCATTTTCGATTAGTTTTTCTATACGAAACTGTGAGTTATCAACGAGAGCGTTCAAATTCTAAAACTCAGACAAAAATAACTTTTTAAGGCAAACAGACAAAGCTGTGAGTGCACGGAGCGAAAACTAAACAAGCTTGAGTTGTTGGTGATTTTGAAGTACAAAACGCTAGTAAAAACCTAGATTTATGGTAATGTTAGAACTGTTAAAAATTTCCGTGAATTTACGGGCAATTTTACACAAATGTCTATTTAATTTACGGAAACATTATTTTGTAGTACAGTTACACATAATTATGTTTAATTAATTAAACATGTGTGTAACTGAGAGAAGAAACTAAGAAAATAACGGAATGCATTATTGTGCCTGCATCCAAAAGAAGTCACTTAAATTTGCGAGTTTCCGTAAGTGGAGCTAGTTGCCTTCCATAAATTAACGGACACTTCTGGACAATCTTTTACCTGCGCTTCTCCGTAAAACAACGATAATTATTTTAAACAGTGCCACCCTATGTTTCTAAGAGTTTTTAGCAATTATTGTTTAGTTCTCCTTAGTATCATACCAAATATTCCACTGGCATTCGGTACCACTTGAAATACTTTCATGTTCACCGTTACAAATTTTAATTTACCGTTAATAAACGGAAATAATGTCCGTAAATGTAAAATACGGAAATGTATGTAGTAAATATACTCTACAGAATCATACGTAATATGTCCACGAGTCTGCGGACACTTGCACGGAAGAAATCGTAAATGTATGGGTTGGAGGGATGTAAATATTACAGTTATATTTTAATAACACCGGTGAATCTGCAAATATCTAGAAATGACATTTTTCCATTATAGACATGTAAGTATGGCTCAGTTCCATGTGATGAAACTGATTTAAGGAAACTTCCATTGGATTTATGTTTCCGTGAATTCAAGGAAGTTTCCAGAGAAAATTTTACCGGAAATTCCGTAAATCGACGGAGAAACATTTTTACAGTGTTGTCGGTTCCTGGCAAGAACATATTTGGAAAATTTAAAATTTTACTGAATATTTCGCTTGAACGTTTGTGTTTACACACTTGTGAAGGAAATGAAACACGTACTGAATGTGTCTACGAAAACAAATTTTGTATATTCCTATATTTAAAAGACAAAATATTTATGTTATATGTACTGGTGTCCGTTCGTAAGTGAGTATGTTGTTATTGTAGTAGAAAACAGTTTAGAATGCGCACGGTATGCAGCTGCCTGTTTATGTGTTTCGTCTCGTACTGTACATAGATCGAACAAGAAGTATCGGAGAACAGGTTATAGTGGTCGATGTTGGGGCACAGGAATGAAATGCGTGGCCACTTGAGAATTACTCGCTCGCTTGGGGGAAAAAAAATTGTTCACCGAAATACGATTGAAACGAACGAATGGTTTACTTAATTGCACCAAATCAAATTCCGAATCGATGAAAATTGTTTCGACTTTCTTTCTCATAAGGATATTGCAAATGTTTTTTTTTTTTTTTTGTAATTTGTAAGACAGATTATTATAATATCAAAACAGCAATTTTTTTTCTGTAACGAAATGACGTTAAACTGTGAACACTTTCAGAACATTTCTAGTGATATACTATTCACTTTCATACTGAAATTATTATGTAAAATTTAATGCTATTGCAGGTTTCATTTTTACTTAATCTGTCCTAAAATCACGTCATGCAAAATATTACAATGCCAAACGTCGAAATGTCTTGGATTATCCCAAGCCAGTGTTTGTTACTGGTTTCAAAACATTTTGAAACACAGGTTGACTATCATGATCAATAGACATGAATCTCTATTAAAATCATAGTACATCATGCGTGCAACCTAAGCAGAAGTTGCTACGATAGAAGATTACTTATAAATATGATCGATTCTCCACATATAACTGGCATGTTTTATTTAAGATAGTATAAAGTGGCCTAGATAAGAATATAAGTTTTTTTTAGAAACCAGCCTTGCTCAGGATTGTATCACATTGATAATCGAGGGGGAAATTTAATAGTATGCGGCCGATAAATTAACTTCAAAGTCGCAATTATATGTCTGCAAATTTTTTAAAGTTAATATGAAAAAAACTTCAAAACAACAAGAAAATATAACATGATATATTATTTTTCTTTTTAAAACAAACATATAGCAGGAATTATTTTTTTAAGATTAATTTGTTCCGCAGTAGTTAAATTTAAGAAATTGCGGTGGCAGTAATTGTTCTTCAGAAATTAGTTACTGGAGAAATTTGGCACAAACTATTTTCAATGTTGATTTTTGCGAATTGGTTTCGAGAAATCTACAATGTCAAGCTGATTATTTTAGCGTTGAATTATGTGACATCTTATGCCTCAATATACAATTTACGTCAGCGACATTATATAAACATGGTAACTCAAAAAAAATTTTCGGACGCTTATACAACTCATGTGTTACTTGTTTTCAAGGATATCATAATTATTTATTAACCTTTTGTCATGAATTATAGTCTGTCTCATATAAGAATTTCACTTTTTGGCATTTGTGTTTGCATTTATTTTTTTAGTTGTTTCCATGAAATAAGCTAAGTTTTCCTCTATCACAAGTAACTTTAGCACAAACACACTTAGCTGGGTCTCAAACTGTGAAATTTATCAAAATTAAAAGTTATTTCCGGCAGAAATTGGTACACACGATAGCCTTCGAAACCGTCAAAAATGGAATTCTTTCGTGAGACAGACTATAGCAACAAACCTTCATCCCAAGTTGAAGTATGAATACTAAATTTCATAATGAGTACTTAACTTTATAGTTCTAGAAATCTTACTTTATAGTTCTAGAAATCTAGTTTGTAAAAAAGAAATATTTTTGCACATACTATAACACAAAATAAAAATAAATGTGTTAAAACTGTAGTCTTTGTACTTCTTCTAGCAGCTGTTTCTTTCAGATCTCTCCAACTGCTCATTTTTACGGTTGCAAACATTCATAGTTTGTCTCCCACAGGTTCAATATTTAGTTCATTATCTTCCTTGATATAGCCTGTTTCTCCAACCCCATCTAAGTCATGGTTCTCAGAGCTGCCTGCCCTGACATTTCCTGGGGAGGTTGGATTACTCTATTTATACCACGTGTTCCTTCTGGGAGTGACATGAACTAACAACTAGTGCCAGTGATTTTTAGTGAAAATAATTCTGCAACAATTTGTTTCAACGCCTTACGTGCACACCTGCAACTCTGGTTCGTGGTTATTGGCAGAATATAATAGGGCAGAGGCGTGTCTCATTCGACTGCACTAACCAGAACAATGTTACGACACCACTCACGTCCGCGATATGCGGGTAGGACACGGAGACACCGAAAGTTAAAAACTGCCAATCACTGACCATGAAGCAGAGAAACATAAGTTCACATAAGGCATTGAAACAAAATGTTGCAGAATTCTTTTCACCAAAAATCACTGGCTCTACTAATAACCTTTATGTTATATTTTAACGATTCTTGCAATAATAAGGGCAAGTTTCAAACTAATGAAGTATTTCGGACGCACGCCATTGCAGCAAATAATATGTCACAGAAAACCAGTGAATAGACACAAACAATAAGGTTTGTGTGTATTCTCTGGTTTGCTGTGACACACCATTAACTGCTATGGAGTACGTCCGAGATACTTCTTTAGTTTGTATCACTTCTATATATTGCTACAGTACGCTGCTGGTAAATCGCTGGGTACGTGGAGTTAAATTATCTAGTGCAAACACTAGGCATTTCAATAAATAAAGTAGAATAAAAGTGGGAGCGGAAATTAAACCTACGTCTCGCCTGATTTACATATCGGGGTCTTTTTATGTACACCCTTTCCGACTTGTTAAAGTATTTCATATATTTTCCTCATAAAGGGTAAAATCAGGGAAAACACGCCTTATAGTTTTGAATTTTTCTCTACGGCTTATTCACAGTCTTGTGCAATCATTTGCATTCCCATCACGCATGGTGCGTTCGTTTTCTCTCTATGTTTTCCTCTCCATTCATTCTTTCTTTCCCTCTGCACACGAACAGCCACGTTCTTATGGTAAGTCAGCAGCTGGATTCTGTAAATCGTTACTCGCGATACGTAACGGTAGAGCTATTTGGATGAAATCCATAACGTGTACAGATAACAGCATATCGAGGATGTGATTTAGTATTAGCAGTGGGATGTGGTGGAACAGATGTAGTTACATAAAGTGAGGAAACCGGTCGTTTCAGCTAATCGCTATTAACGCGTTGAACCATTCAAATGTTGCCAGGGAAATTGAACAAGAGAGAGACTAAATAATGAATTACCTGGTAATGGCTTGTTTTGTAAATAAATAACCTGCGTGAATAATACACACCAGTATGAGTAATTTATAGAGTAAACAAATTTGGAACGTTTAAAAAATAAGCGTTTATGTATGATCATTTTATGTTTCAATTTCGTTTTAATATGCACGTCTACAGTTATATTGGTTTTCGCCCAGTAATTTTGAAACAAATTAAACTAGAACACGGCACCATCGGAACACCAATACGAAATAGTGCAATGGAAATTGAAAGCCATTAACTAAATAAGAAATGTGAAGTTCTTTATTACTAGATTTAATATGCAGGAATAAGAGTTCTGAAGATTCAAGGCGATGTTGTAGCGTGTTTGGCTAAAGCATTGAGTCACTGAGCAAAATGTTTTCGTGTTCAAAACAAACTAAATTCCATATTTTTACAAAATATTATCATTATTATATACTAATTACTCTTACACGTAATATGTTTGCTTCTGTTTATCAAGTATTAAGAACACTTAACGACATGGCGACTGCGAATATGTTAATTGTTTACAGTAATTAAATATAGTTAAATAAGAATTTAAACAATGTAATTAATATGAACATACTTAGTATCATTTTAAATAGAACAAACCTAATATTTTTTACACACAGTTATCACTAAAATAATAAGATTGTTCACAATACGGTTGTGAACAATATTTGCATCAGGTAAATATTAATTATATCCCAATTCATGCTAAAAATATAAAACATATAAAAGAAAACTGTAGGTGACTGGGATTGAACCTTCGTCGAACGTTACAATTTGCACTGCGGTCTGCCACCTTTCCACCTATTGTGTTTACCAAGTTTATTAATTTACATCTATCAGTCTTTTGACCCAACATTTCAAGAATAAACCGCATCGCTATTTGTCGAACAATAACTTATTTAATGATAAAATTAGTTCCTGTGGCACAAGTTTCGTTCAGACATATAACACAATATAATTTTTAGTTGACTAATCTGGTCAAACGCATATGTACACCCAGCCGAGCTTGGGACTCGAACCCAGTGCTTCTCGCAGTGTAAGTCATTGATCAGCCTACTACGTTATGGAGGTCGTAGGTAACTACGCGACCAAGCCACAACAGTTACGTTAATTCTTACAACTACGTTTATTCAGAACAGTAACGTTCCGCCACAGTCTAAATGTGTTAAATATTCGTTTATTTGGATATTACAGCGCATTTTTACAAATATTAAATCCTTCGCGAATGTTTTAGAGTTAATATAAAATAAATGTCCAATCTTCAGCTGTTCTTCCATATTCCAGTGCTAACAAACGGGATTTAAGGTTCGTTCTGTTGTGAACTTGATATTTTACTTATATGTTTTACAATGTTGGAAGGCTGTAGCCAGAGGTGGGCACTTTATACTGAAATTAGTTATATGTGGTTAAGTTAAGGGTGGGGATTACGGTTAACTTAAATATGTAATATAATTATGTAGCTTTACTCTACATAAGATAGTTACAAAATACTACACGGCTGTACTACATAACTTAGATATAGGAGGGGAGCGGCTGTTTAACTATTTATGTTGTTCTACTCTACGATGGGTGACCCTTTGGACACCTTAGACTCTTGGTAATCGAAACAGTTCACGTACGACTTATTAATAGAAGGTAGCGTTTGCAGTTCACTGGCTTTTCACTTATTTATGACGAAATAATTATTTTTACGTTAAGTACATCTGAATGTATTTAACCAAAAAACGGATATTAGGGATTTTCTCTTTAACCTACACGTTAGCTAGAGTTCGCATACCTCTTAATAAGATAGGGATAATGTTTTGTTAAATGTTGCTAAACTTTTACGGAGACAGAGAAATTTAAAGAAACTATTACAAAATCACTCCTGCTAACGATTTAAAGATATGTGCTACAGGCAATACATGTGACAGATGGTTCTGAAATGTTAATTCTTTTTTTTTTACGTCCAGACAGACGGCAGTAGGGTAATGTGGCCGATTTATGCGAGCATCGGACTGATCCGGTTAAATTTTGACCATTGCGATCACGGTGTAACAATAAAATGCTAGCTTGTAAATATATATAATTTTTCTTTAAAATTGAATTCTTGGACCTTTTTACAAACGTTATGTCTGGCCTTTATAATCGGTTTCACATTATTGCGGTCTTCGTCAATGAATCGCATGTATACAAGTTTAATCACATACATTTCGTACACTTCACAAAACTTAAAATGTATTTTAAGTGTTGTTTGTATGTAAAGCAAATATTTAAAACTAGGGTAGTATGTTTTATTCACAATTCATTATTCAGTATTATTTCCACACAATTTTTTTCCTTCCGCAGTATTTTTAAGAAATTCTCTTAACGTGGTTTGTTTTTTTTTTCACTATTGAACCGGGGTGTGCCTTGTGTTGTCAGTTTTAACATGAAGACAACAAATAACGTTGTACTTATCACCAACTCTGACATATCTTCACTTACTGAGTGAGGTCCACTTAAAAATAAGAGAGACAGCGAGGGAATGGTACAAAATTACCAACATCATGCCTAGTTTCTTATGGGAGCCTGACCTTTGCTTTAGACCTCGTGTTGATAAGAATTAAAATTTGAATCTTAATATGTACGTTTAAAGTACATAACGTTAGTTAATTTCTAAACAAGTTTGTGGGTAGCATTACGGTTTTGTGAATTTTCTTTACATTGCTTATTTTGATAGTCACATTGACTGCGTTTACCTATAAACACTTGTGTTAAATTCCCTATCTAACAGACATCAGAAATATATTTTTTCTACTATACCATGATAAACTGAATATATTCAATAAAATACTGAAAGTATTTTCTGCAATGTAGTTTTGTTATTGAGTAGTACGTTCATTGCCGCATAGTTTGTATAGATTCCTTAAAAATACTACTAATTTGCTGAGCGAAAATTAGCAGGGAAGTTTCACCACATTTGACGTGCAATTCTGTCGCGTACATTATTCCGGAATGTTAATACAAATTTGTATTATTTAACAAATTTTCTTGTTCACGCTTCATGAGTAAATTTTGCACGTTGATACTTGTATTACCAAAACCACCACGTGCGAACAAACGAATTCATCAGTCCTGAGGCTACGTTTTCCACGCCCCGTCGGCCGACCACCTCAGTTTTGAACCCCTCCCTTCCTGTTTCAAAATTTTACAACAAGTACACTACATATCAAGACTTTGCCCCTACTATTCATTTTACTCCGAGGAATAGATAGTTCGGTATTCATACGTATAAGGGTCATGGTCATTTCGTCGGTGTTCTGTGACAACAAATGACAGGCAAAATTAGCTGATGCACACTTAATTCACACATAAACTGTCTCAACAGTGAGGCTATATTACATTTCCGACACGTCAGTTAGCATAGGAGTTTAACACATAATTTAAAACCGCCATTGGAAAAGCACTGAGCCTGATGAACCCACCCTTTCCGTTCACCTGTTGAATGTGCCCTACAATCTGCACACTCGTTACGCCAACACAGTACTTGCAATCACGTAGAACATACTTGATACACGGCCTCTCATCCCCGACCTGCCTACGTTCGTCGTCCACGCTGTGACGTCCTCACGGACACCATCCTTGGGACCGTCGCGTCGTCCTCTTGGCGTACCTCAAGGAATTTGCTGGTATGGCGGCACGACGTCCTCGGCCAATCTTACATAGGGTATATTGCGATCCACTGGTCTCTCTGCATACCAACGTTATTACACACATTCCAGGCTATGACCACAGTCTATTCTAGTACAGAGCCTCGTAAGCAAAAAGGGCCTTCAGGGTCGCTTCCACTCACGTCGTAATCACCGCCGGCCCCTTTATCCAAGCTACACAAGTTGAGCAGTTACTAGTCAGAAAAAAAAACGCATAACTCTACTCGCCCGGCCTTCTATTAATCTTAGCATAATTTCTTGGGATTATGCTAAGTCCACACATGATTTGACTGTAGCCGCGGCCAGCTCAGATACCGCCGACATAGGGCACTAGTCCTACCCGTCATACCCCGCAGACCTGCTACCAACCAGTAAGAGGCTAAATCAACATTTTTTGTGAAATAAGTTAATTGCCAGCAACTTAATACGTCCATGGCCAACAGCAATAATCAGGAATCTAGGAACAATATCTACAATATACTAATTCACACAATGCCATTAGAAATCCGCAAACTCATTCGAGAACATCCAAGACGACACAGAACACGTACGGGACGGTGTGCCGAATTCCAGACACAGGATCCAGAAAAGCGAACCGTTCACGGTGGTGGCTTCTGCAGAATTTGATCTACAGGTTTAATCAACAACTCCGTCCCGATGCTCGTGAACTCAGACACAGTCTGTGTGCCCTTAGTGGCTGTCATTTTAGCTACAATAGCAAAGAACATCAGTAATACATAAACACAACTGCGTAATCGCAATTAAAAACATTATAAGTAAATACTTTAAACAAATACAAATTCGTAATGAAACAACTGAAATTCTCGACTAACAGAGCCTATAAATATGTGTAATGACTTGATTCTGGACTACATAATCCAACTCAGTTTTACCACTGCTGGCGGATACGACGCCTTACTACTCTTTCCTTACGGCCTGCCGAGTTTTCTTCAATCCCATACGCCCTCCTACTGGTGTGTAATGGAAATATTTAATAACCGTCCTCAGAGCCCTGGCAGGGACAAAAACCTTTTTCCTTGCATCGTATCACTGTAAAATACCCTTGTTTATCTTAAAGTCTGAAACTTTGCCCTTCTGAACCTTTTCTTTCCGCTCTTTACACGCGTCTTCCTGCTGCCACTTTTCTGTATCTACAAATGCCTCCGGAATTCAATTAATTACAACCCCACATTCTGCTATCCCTTCTATTCCTTCAACTTCTCTTTTCCTATTCTGACCGCTCTTACATCTAGAGCTCTCAAACCCTGTGTTTGCGTTCTCGAGATTCAAACCGGAATTTTCAAATACTGTTGAGAAAATTCTGTCACCCTCTAGTTCAGTTTCAAAGGCAATAGCCCCTTTCTCTCGAAAACAACCGACGGTATAAACAAATCCTCGAAATATATTCGGCAACTCGCCAAAGTCAAAATCCGTTGACTATTCCCTCCATTAACAGCTACTTCTTCCGTGGTCGTTAGTCTTCCTGCGCTATCAGCTTTATCCCGCGTATACCTTCCGCTATTCCACGTATTACAATCCCTAAAATACTAACAGGCCTACTGATTTGCAGGGCCAAATAGCCCTTATTACCTTGCCTAGCATCAACTAGCAATTCGTAGACTCAAAAATTCGTGACAGGCAGTCGGCCACTAAGTATCATAGCCCTTCACATGGCGGAGTTTAAAGCAGAAGTTATTAAACTGAGCTATAGACCAATTTTTCCCACTTGTTTAAGGTGTGAGCATAACCACGTTCGTGCCTGATTTTCGCATGCTAGATCAAATTATTCGTACTCTGAATACATTCTACACCCCATACATTGGCCAAGGCGTCGTTGTCATAGTTAGGCCTACTAGTGTTTCTTTCCGCCTGCATCAGCTCTACTGACAAAAAAATGTTGATTTCGCTTACCCTTGCTCTACATTAAAACAGCGCCTACAGCAACAGAAGATGCATTAACTTGTAAGATAAATATGTTCATTGAAGTCGGGGAACGTTATATCTTGGGGTGGGAATTGAAGTACTTCAATTGGTTAAAGAATTTCTCTCGCTCTTTGCCCCAAGCAAAAGTAACAGTTATTATTATTATTATTATTTTTTTTTTAATTTTTAAGTGCTGACACAGGGTGGCATATTTCTTAATAAAACGGGAGAAGTCACCCAGCATACTCGTAAAATGCATGGCATCCTTAAAATGTTTGTGTCTAGGAAAATTTATTATTGGGGCAATTTTCTCCGAATCCATCAATAGCCTTAATTTGGACTATAGGTATAGGTCCCAAACGCTTGTTTTCGACTATATTCCATGTTACTTTATCGGCGGCTGACTGTGAGACCACAATGTCTCTAGTTTACTTAAGGCTATTCTAAGGCGTTCTAATCACTCTCCCTAGTTTTTAGAAAATACGCAGATATCGTCCATAAAGAGGAAGACGAACTCTTAAAGTGGACATTTTCAAATTCTAGGTAACAAATATTAAACTCCAAAATTTACCCCGAAGTGAAACTTATTCCAATTGTAGTGGCGCCATGGAGTTACAAAAGGCAAATAGCTGTTGCTACATTCATCTCGAGTACACTCATGGAAAGATGCATTCAGATAGTTACCCGAATATACACTTGCCTCGCGTATATCCGTACGAAATTCTCGAAGTTCGGAGCTGGAAATAGATTAATATGTACGTTGTGGCTCACGAAGCGAAAATCTTCCACGAAATGATATCGGCCTGGTGTTTTATTGGAAACCAGAAAAGTAGGCGATCCAAACTCAGACGTCGAGTTTCTCCCTATTGCAGCATCATTCAAATCCTGTGCAATTTTCCTGAACTCCTGTAATATCGGGGTCGCACATTGGTACAGCTTACAACGAGTGAGTGAGGTATTTTTGGTCAGCGCTTAACATCGAGGTCTTCAGCGCTGGTGAGGGATGACGTGATGTGAGTATGGAGCGGCGCTGGAATGAAAGGGCGGGGGAAACGGGAGATTCCCGAGAAAACCCACTGACCAATGGTATCGTCCGGCACGATTCCCACTTGCGAAAACCCGGGGACCGACCCCGCCGGGAATCGAACTCGGATCGCCTTGGTGGGAAGCGAATGGTCTGACCATTCCCCCACCGTGGCTCCAGCTTACAACGAATAGGCTTGTCATTAATATTGTTAATCTTATACGGGTTGTCCTTAGAACAACCTAGTTTCTTGGTAACTTTGTCTGTGAATTCATGTAACAATTTTTTTTTAACTTTTTCACATTGCCTCTCATTTTCCCACGCACCACTACTCACGACGCTACCACAAGTTACCGGGTTTCTCCTTGCCATCAGAAACTTTACCCCTTCACTTCTTGAATCAAAACCAAATTTCGGAACTTTAATATTAAAGTCCAAAGTAAACATATTTTCTGACAGAACTATTTCGTCACAATATCACAAGACTAATTAAACCATGCACGATCAAGAAATTCTTTGTCGATGAGTAACATCAGATTTTGAAATGTAAAGTTAAATTGACGTTACATGACATGTCACTCCGTTAGCCACATAAAGGGTGAAACTCCAATCGACAATCCCAGTTTTTAATTCAGGAAGCCTCTTCAACTTCTCCACTAACCTACTGGCTTCCTCTTGACTGACGAAACAACTCTTTACCCCAGTGTCCAACAGCTCCTCTTTCAGTTAATTTTTAATCATAACAGGAACTAGCAAAATAATTCCAACTAAGGAATCTCGGCCAATCTATTATGTTTATTTCCAATTCCTAGCAATATTACTACTCTGCTTCAAATGACCCAGCTTCCCACAACCATAACGTATCAGTTTCTATGGGTAATCACCTTACACACACTTGCAACTTGTCTCTAATTTTCCACAATTATAACATGTAATTGCCACACCACTATCACTAATACCTCGGACATAGCGCCCCATTGTACCACCACCACGACCATCGGACACTGCAGCTAGCCGATCTTCGCCCTTCAGGCGCTCTTTTCCCCATTACCCCCGTCTCTGACACATTTGTCGCACGTCTCACTTTTGCACAGTGTGGCAACAGCTCAAGCTCTGAACTCTCCAGACTAGGCATTCTGTGCCGCACTCTTAAGACCCCTGACAGAAAGCGATATATTTTCATTCAAAATGTTCACAATCTCTTTTCAGATATCCTGTGCCCAACACGGACGCACAAACCGACACAACCTGCATATACTCCAACACCCATTCTCCAGGCTTCTGAAAACATTCAATCTGTTTTCTAATCAAATAATAGTTTAGCATAAGTCTGACAAAGTTGATTCCACATATTTGTTTTTATCTGGCCTCACTCTTCCTTTTTCGCTGACATCATTCAAAATAGTTTCCGATCTCCATCCTACGTATTTATTAGCCAACACTTGCAATATCGTGATACTGTCGGAATTACTTTCAACATTACTGCGTGATCAACTTCAATGCAAATTTTGAATGAATCTTCCTGACTTATACTGTTCAAAAATTTTAATGCATCCAAGGAAGAATGTTCTTATTTTAATTGAAACCCTTATGTCAAAATAGGAGGCCCAAATTGACCTTCATCTCTATCGGTGGGAGAGTCAGATACAAATGGTGCTTTAATTACAGCTACCATCTTACATCTGAACTCATTTACAACTCCCGCGGTCACATTTATAATGAGGGCCGCCTCATCGACACGGTAAATCCACTAAGCCATTCTTGACCTGTAACACATCACCAAAGCGAACAGTACACACCCCAAACAAGCAGAGTGACGCAGGGTTGAGGCGACATTTTGCACGCCACGTCGGGTAGACCACCTCAATTTTGCAGCTCCCTGTTGTTTCAAAAGTTTTACAACAGGTACACAAAACATCAAAGTCCGTCCATACTACTTATTTTACCATTAGGTGTTGATAATTCGGTGTTTATATGTTTAAGGAGCACAATAAACTGATACAGTTTTGATTCACGCATAAACTTTCTCAACAAATGCGGCTATAACAGTATTACATACGAGTATAAAATATAATTTTAAGCTGTTATAGGAAACGCGTCCATTCCGTTTCTCACTTTAACATGTTCAACTACAACTACAACTAAAACTAAATTTGTTTTGAACCGATTTGTCTTCTGGCTCGTTCAATCACAAGTAACCTCTTGATTACATGTGTAGAAGGTTAGTGAGAGCATATAATTTACTATCGGCTGCGGTGTCGGACAATAAGAGGATGTTTTACCAAATTGCTGATAGCATTCAAATGAGATTAGTAATCAAATTAGAATCATATTACAAAAGTGAAATACAACGGACTCCTCTGACTGGAATTCTTCAAACCAATAGGAAAATGCCTCCCCTTATCTGCCGACACCATAGACAATGAGGAATTATCTTCTCTCATTGGTCTACTCCACAGCCAATCAAGAGGTCTCCTGTGAATGGCCTAACCAGCAGACCCAGCTTGTCCTCAAATTAGACCTAAGTTGAATTTCAGGCTTGATAATGGCTACTGCAACGCGAAACGAAATTTCGGTACTGTTTACCACAGCAATGCGGCTCAACTTCAAAGCCCAAGATAATAATATCAACAATGGCCGCAAAAGCCTGCAAACATCCATAACTAATTATGTAGTTTATTTTCCCATCTCGCCTAAGTACATACCATTATCTGCTTTTTATAAAACACACCCTGCTAGTTTTTATAAATGATTGGCCACTTATGATTTACGACAAATTCAATTTTTTCCAAAATCATGACAAAAATCTGTTGCTCACCAAACACTCGTAACAATCAGGATGATTGTACTCCTTAAATTTAATTACTTTCTGTCTGGCTTGAAATTATTTTTGAGTGAATAACAACATGGTTGGCCATGATTGCCAGTCGCAGATAGTTCCTTTGAACAATTCCTGTAAGTGAAAGCCAGTGCATCACACATCAGTGTTTATGCACTGTGACCATGGAGGTATTAGTCTATGGAGTGGAAGCCTTTGAGCAAATTTGAAGCCGGCCAACAGACGACGTTTAAAGACAAGGATAGAGCTATAGTGGTGGCAAAAACATGTAAACATAGCATTGAGCTGAATGAAAATGTTTTAGTTTTTTGTTAACTACACATTATGGTGAAAGTTTGTGCAGCTCTTGGCCTTACAAACAGATTCGATCGTTGCGGAGGATTATCTTTGTACAGGTAAGAAACTTTTATTTTAATTCATCAAGTTTACAAAGTACATACACACAGCGAGAGCTAATACGGTTTTTTACATTTCTGAAACAATTGTAAACTGTTGTGTACAATTCAAATAGAGAATTTGCCCGAATTTTTTTTTTAATTTACATAATTACATTGCTTTCTGCTCTTGTTTTGCCACCCAAAATATGGCGACTCATGAAAAATAACGTCCTTCGCATGCGCAGTTCGAAAATGTTCGAAAATGATCTGCTTCACACGATTACCATTGAAATGTATGGCAGATGTCACTCCATAGACTAATACCTCCATGACTGTGACCAACTGTTTGCAGTGGCGTGCGTGGACATGGTAACTACCCTCTGTTGTCTCCCTGCAGGCCTGATGTATTCTACTATCCGCACTTACTTAGACTAGACATCTCGCCGAGTTCAACCAGAGAGCACATAGTGTCGTTAATACTTGTAGTATGGTAGGCGGAGTTTCCGGACCCTTGTTACTTACATTAGAGTATTTGTCTCGGCTGGTCGTATCGCTCTAGAAATAAGGCCGTGTCTGTAGTAAAGGCAGCAGTGTTCTCATTTCTGTTCAACTATGAAACACATAAATTATTTCGTAATTATCTCATGCAACGTACACCTTCAGATGTTTTAAAGTTTTTGACAAGTAGGTTGAAAGGGAACCCCTCTATTTTACTTTAGGTTTTGCGGATGAAATTTTATATCAGCTACATTTGATTTTATATGTTATTGGTATTTATAATTGCGACGTGTGTTTTTGGCAACAAATGTGCTCATACCCTTGACCTAGCAATGTATTACAATAATTCTTTAAAGGAAACGTTTGTGTATTTTTATTTAGTGAATTTATAACACCGTTTAAATTAATAACAATGAACCTCGATCGGAAGGAATGATTTTAGTGAACATGGATTGTTGAAAATATAATGGCCGAACAGGAAATCTAATCCAAGATTTATGTAAAATAATAAAGAGTTCTACCCATGCCCGAATTGCGAATTCAATGAATTCAAGACTAGTCGAAATATTAATGTACATGTTCTCAGACAATGATTGGCTGCATTTTTATGTGGAGTAGGCATTGTCGCTGATTATCTCGCCATGCTGTGTGCAGTGTTATGTTCGCTCGCATGCCTTCAGTAGGTTCAACTCATGAAGCTGATTGGATGGTGATACATAGCTTTGTATGTGTCGGCCCGGCGTGAAACACCTCCGCTAGGGCACGTGGCCACAGTTGAATGAACACACGGCATTCCAATTCTTTAAGTGGTGGGTTCTGTTTCGATGTCATGTTAAAACTGACGAGAACATCTGCAGTTACCCAATCGCTCTCTATCTCTCTTCCTCTTTCTAACTCTCTCACCCCGTGTTTAATTGTTCCCATTGTATTCTTCCTCCACCTGAGACGCAGTGTATTATTTGTTCAGTAATAGCGCTCCCAATATACGCTATTCCGCCCCCTCCTCTAACTTGACAAGCATTTCTCTGATGTGTGATATAGCAAGATAGTATTTTATGAGATTGCAATAATATGTCAGAAAAACAAAACAAACTCAAATGAAGGCAAACTAGAACGTGTAGACGAGAACCGAAAACTCCCAAGTGTGTTGTTGACACATACATTATTAAAAATTCTGTCATTGCACTTGACATTATTACCGTTGAAAACCACGTTTCTTGCTGCGTGGGTACCACTGAAAAATTCCATCAAGGAAGTAGTACGCAAGCTTCAAAAAATATTTCCTGATTCCACAAGCCCTTGTATAATATATTTATTACAATCAAATGGAAAACATTCCCTAAAGTCCTCAATGTAATCGTATGCTTAGTTTGTCTTTAAAATATGCTCCTTGTATCTATTTTCTGAAGATTAACTAAGCAGAAGATCACTCTTACAATTTTACACACACACACATAAATATATTTTTTATTTATCGCTGAGTACGTTATTGTTAAATGGTAAGACTGCAGCAAACAACACAGCACATTATCTACTGATTTCGGTAAGAAATTACCGACCACCTATGCAGGACAGTTAACATTGATTATCCAGAAAATGCCAGCTTTATTACTATTCCGTGCGAGTTTCAAACTATGATTATAATTCAGAAGCTAAAATAAATAAATTAATAAATAATTTCTTCATATTATCCACATACTAAACAAGCTTAATGAACGATTACACGAATAAAGAGTCTTAACCTCAAAATAACAACAAAGCAAAAGCGTAGCCATCAATGGCATATTATTACAATCAATAGAATTGAACAAAATGTGAACAAATAAATAAAAAGAAGGTTTGTTTACACCCACAAAGCAGCAAAAATACTTGAATTCGCCGGATAGGTTTAAACTGCGCGATGGCTCGCTTGTAACGTTACTCCCAAAAATGTAGGTCACTAGACTATACATAACAACTCAATTGTTTTCACTGGGTTCTTATACAGAGAAACATTAGGTTAAGTTGCGCCGCGAATTCCAAATAATTTCTCTTTGGCATTCAAATGACTCAATTTCCTGCTCGAAATATGCATCGCAGTGACGAGTACTGTCACAGGGGTGGACACCTCGCAGGATTTGACTTCCAGTTGTGCGTGGCGTTGTCTTTGAATGTTTCTTGCAATGGGAAAGATTGACAAACTCTATTATTGTGAACATACGCCATTGCAATATTATGTTGTCCCAGGAATCTTAAGAAGAGACTAAGAAAAACAAACAACAAAATATGAAACATGAGAAAACAAGCCGAGTTGATTGTAGTCAACACATCCATAAACGAAAACAATAGAACATGAAAGATCGTATAAAGAATTGTTTAACAACAAATAAAGGAAAAGAAATAAATGATAATCAACCAAATATAAAAGTCGAAATAGAAAACAAACTAACATGTAAAACTCAGGATATCACAGTTAAGACAGCACAGACAATACTGGAACGAATATAATAATGCACACAAGACAGGATAACAACGACATCACAGACAACATACTAGACGACACAACTATGAAGACACGAAAGAACACAGCAGGTTTCCAAAGGCATGCTCACGTGTCGTCTCACCACGAAGCCTGTAAAGAACACTGTGTAGGATGAAGTATTGTTAAAAAAAAAAAGTCCAACAATCATGCTGTCACGACATACGACAAATAGACACACCAAAAGTTAACCGCCACATTTATCTTATTTTTCAATTGCTGTCTGCAGTGTTCAATATTCATCAGCCGTTGTCCACGGTGCGACTAAACCAATCTACTGTCATTTTGAATGTGAGACCGATGTTTCCTCTGATTACATGTGCGGTTTTATACATAAAATACTTTTCTGCGAACGCAATAAAATCACGCCAAGTATTTAGCTTTGAACAAATTAGATACTTTTGGTATCGTAATATCGTGCGTAATTAGTCTGTTTGTGAGACACTCATTTCAAACTTTAACGTAAAGAACTAAACATATCTTCTAGTTTTCAACATGGATTCTGTTAGATAATGTGAGTAACTAGCATGGCAAATTCTAGTTCACCTTAAAATTGAGATAAAAAGAAGACGCGCTTTCGTAGTTACATGAGAAACTTTTTAAGATGTAATGCGCTCCATTTAGCCAGTATTACGATAAAGCACTACATGCCTTATTTCATCTCGATATTTTTAACAGACTTCATATTTCGTATTACCCCAGCATATACTGACTTCACGCAGAGCGTTACGTTATGCCCTCAAGTTTTCTGTGAAGCACTCCCATCTATTGTGCAAAAATTGCGGGAAGAAGCCACTCTTTAACTTACACAAAGGAAAACAAATTTAGTAAGGTTCGTGCAAAAACCCGGCAGCTCGCAAAACGCCAATTTAATAAGTTATGTTATTTAGATAACTTGTTAATATGTGCGGCATGATTAAAAGTTCTTTGTATATTTCTAAGAGCATAACAATATGTTTACCAACATAATGGCTTCTTCTATTGTTTGAAAGAAACTGGTAGACTTTGTTTTAATCACCGCCCAGGTATTTTGTGGCCGACCACATGCGTTTTCTAAGAAACAGTATATTTGATTGAATATCAATTTTTTTACGGTAGCTAGGCATGTACAATTTTTTTTAGATATTTCAGGTTTCTTTAAATGTTTTTGGAAACATTTTTTTGCCCAGTGACCAATGAATTTGCCAAGGAAATACGTACATTCAACAATATCCTACTGTAACGTATTTAAAACAGCCTTCTAACAATGCCAACAATTCGTATTGCCACAGCCAAATGTTTAAACATGCTACAGAAATACATTTTGTCGCGTTACATGTGTGTTAGTTCTAGTAGACATCCCTAGTTAACTAAATGTATGAAGATGTCATTACTTTTACTTCTTTTCGTACACACATTAAGAACAAGCAGGAATAGTTTGTGTAAGTACGCAACGTTTTTCACTATACGAGGTATGTTCTTCCTCTTCATATCCATCATGTTTTTACTCGCAAGAACTAACTCTCTTTCTGGGTGTAGGTTAGCGTAAAAGAAAAAAAATAAGTAGGAGGAAAAAGAAGTGATAAAGTATGAAGAGGAAGGAGCAGTTTATTTGAAAATGTCGCAAACTTGCCACGAAAACTCTCTCGCAACAGAATTTCGTCATCAGGGGCCACCTACGTACTGTGTTGCTTAAACTCTTAAACTTAACATAACGTCCACATTCCAGCTGGCCTTAAAATTTGTCGTGGCAAGATTTTATGTAAAGACAGCTTAAGATTATAGCTTTAGTTATGTAAAACGTATCATTTTATATTTTAACATTTTTGAGAGTACTGTGTACTTAGCCGTTGGATGGTGTTGTGGCTTGTCACGCGAATACTTTTTTACGCGAAGCCCCCGAACTTTTAGAAAATTCAGTATGTTTGTTTGTTACGTGATGTTTGGGCCTCTGTAAATGGCTAACGGCTTTTCTAGACTGCTGTAACTCTGAAAATACAACCTGAATCCGTAAATTACAAAATGAGGTACGTGACTTGATCTTCACTTCATACTATGCAAAAATAAAATTATAGGGTCAAATTTCAAAGTCCCATAGGAAAAAGAGTTCTACGAAAACATTGCACGCCAGTTCAGCGCGCTGCGAATAGAGGCCATGTGCCTATCGTCCAGAATGGCACTATGGCTCTTATCGCTTCGCTGTTCCCGCACGTCAAACGCGGAAATTTCAAACAAGTACACAGTCCTCTTAATAATGAATAATAACGGGCGGAACTTGTAATAATTATTTTTAAATTTTAAATGTATTGTTTCAAATGACCTCAAAGCAACTAATTGTGTACCTGCAGTTGTCTAAGAATTGGAAAAAAAAAAGATTGTTTTTTCTTTCTTGCACGATATTGTATCAACACAAGTGAGTACCATAGAAATGATGTAGTGGGGAAAAATCATAAATTGCATATCTGAAATTTACATTTTGAGAGCGATGGCAACAGTCGTAAACGGTATTGAACCACCAGTAAACAACTATGTTGGACGGAATTGAAAATATCACACGGTTCCTAGTATAGGTCTTAGGTCTGAGTAAGCGACATTCATTTAACTGCCGTCGAGTGGAAGTTTACGGAAAGTTAGGCAATTTTCACTAAACTTTTTAAAAGTTATGCCATTACCCTCGTTTGAGTGCTGAACTACGTTATATTTTATTTGGTGAAATATATTCACTTATTTCATCAGAAATATTGTTAAACTAGCAGACAAAACATCAAGGCACCCACAACTAAAAGAAAACTACACAATTTGAGTTCTTTTTAGGATTGTTTTGATCATCCGTCTTCTTCGGTCAGAATGTTTCATCTGATTTGGTTCGATAGACATTCGTACAGGCCTCACTTTCTCTTCTGAGACAAGTCAGATATCAACTGTTGCAACTTCCTCAAAATCCTGCTGAAGAGTTCCAGGTTTAAGTTAACGACGAAGCGTATCTTACAATTATTCTGTAGAATGTAGATCAATAAACCTTGTTTTCCACGAGGATTCAGCCACGTGACGCGGCGACCCGTACAAACTCGTGCTACGAGGACCTGTACACGAGTGTTTTAATATGAGATGGCTACTTGATTCAGATTCATAAGTTTTTGAAAGTTCCACGGTTTTAAACTCGTTGTTGTTGATCACATTTACGTATACCTTCGGTCAGTGTTAAACATCTTGGTCTTCAGCATTGGTAAGGGGTGACATTTGGCGAGTATGGAGCAGCGACGGAAGGAAGATGCGTGGAAACGGGAGATCCATGAGAAAACCCACCTGCCTACAGCATCGTCCGCCGTGATTCCAAGACGCGTGAAGCAGTGTCGTCCTCACCAGGAAACAAACCCGTACCGCTTTGATGAGGGGCGAGAGAGGTGACACGAAGTAAGCATGGAGCGGCGTCGGAATGAAAGGGCAGGTGTAACGGGAGATCTCCGAGAAAACCCGCCTACCAATGGCATCGTCCGGCACGATTCCCACACAGAGTACTTCAGTTTAAACAAGAAGTTGACAGAGTAACTGATAAGTCTACTTTCAACGAAGTGGGTTGAAATTAACCCTAAACGTCAAAACCTTTTACGTATATTTAAGAATATTCAAATAACAATAATTTAGATTACTATTGTGGTATATACTAACACGGTGAATTAAATTTTATTGGTTTAAGGACATACGCCGTTGCTCATGTTTAGCTGGTTAAATCTGTGTCGGTGAACCTACAAAAATAAAAACTTTTGATAATAAAGTACCTATATAAATATTAAACTGGCACTCTATATTTGACCTGCAATTTTTGACACATATGTAGCACAATTAACCTGTTCAAGTCGGAAAATCTTCGAAATTGGGCGCTATAGGGCGAGTCAGGAGAACGTGATAGTACTGGTCATTGTGATCAAAAAAGTTCATATGAACATGGAGTCAATATGCGACGATTATCGAGTTAACCTCGTTTGAATGAAAAACACTGAAAACTTGTAAACGTAACTTATTGTTTTATTTTTGTTCTTTTGTGTTCTCGTTTCAGTGACAAGGATATTGTAATACATTATGAATTACACACCTTCCTCTTAGTATTTCAGTTTATGTCAAGTTGGCAATGGGTTACCATGGAAACCTGGCAGTACCAGCTTTATTGATTATTTCGTGGACTATGAACTTGAACGCTATTGTTTTAATGGTCGTGTCTTTGTTTCTACATTTGTTTTGTGGTACCGACAGTGTGAACGGACAATGTGAACCGGACAGTTCAAGATGCCACACATCTACACAAATGCAGAGTATGTAGACATGCTGATTGTTTATGGCTTCTGCAATTGTAGTTCCACTGCAGCTATAGAAGGTTACCTCCACCGTTTTTCCATGCGAAGAATTCCTAACCGAAGAGTGTTTATCAGGGTTTGTAATACATTGCGGGAGAGTGGTTCGCTTCCTAGTGCTCATGTGAGTTCGGAACGAGGACTTGACCTGCACGTGGATGAAGAACAGAACATTATCGGCGAAGTTCAGCATAGCCCCACTACTAGCACTCGGCGTATTGCAGCACGACGCAATGTTTCACAAACACCTGTATGTCGATTATTGCATCGTGAACGATTGTTTCCATTTCACCTACAGCGTGTGCAATATCAACACATAGAAGACAATGCCCAGCGTCTACAATTTTGTAACTGGTTTCTAAACAACCGTCATTTAGTGCCAGTTACTCTCTTCACGGATGAGGCTACATCCACCCGTAATGGAATCTCCAATACACGAAACAATCACTTATGAAGCCCAAAAAAAAAAAAAAATAAATAAATAAATAAACCAAACCCCCACGGTATTGTATATACCAATTTTTAAGTGCGTTTCTCAATTAACGTGTGGTGTGGTATGTTTCATGGCAAGCTGATAGGCCCCGTTGTTTTAGATGATCATATGAATGGGGCAAGATACCTACAATTATTGCTACGTACATTACCTGAACTACTCGACGTCCCTTATGCTATACGCCTTGTTTTGTACTTCCAGCATGATGGAGCCCCTCATCATTATTGCAACCAGGCGAGGGAGCATTTGAATACAGCATTTCCTAATCGGTGGATTGGTCGTAATAGTTCCATTCCCTGGTCACTAAGGTCTCCTGACCTCAACCCCTTAGATCATGGTTTATGGCGTTGGTTGAAGGGTGAAGTCACAGATATAAAGTAAACACACGAGATGAACTGCTAACTCGCATAATGGACGGGCAACACATCATATTCATCAGCGAGTTGAGAAATGTATTGAAGCTAACGGTGGAATATTTGAGAATTTATTGTGAAATGCCACTGGAGCAAAAAATGACACGACATGAAAAGAAATGTTGTGTAAATCTTGTTTGTGTTAAGAAAAGATATGTTAAATAAAACATTTTTTTAAATAAGTTTTTTCTTTGAAAAATACATGATAAGTACAAATATCGTTAATACGCAATTCGCTAACTTTAGTATAATCTCCTTGTCACTGAATCTAGAACACAAAAGCACAAAACAATAAGATGCAAAGAGGTTTTCAGTGTTTTTCATCCAAACGAGGCTATCTCGGTAATAGTCACATATTGACCCCATGTTCACATGAACATTTTTAATCACAATTACCAGTACTATCACATCCTAGAATATTGCCCTTTCCTTCCGACTCACCTACCGAGTTTAGTTAAATTCTGAAAAATGTTTATTAAGATATCAAGTGAGATTAAAAAAATACATAAAAGTCAAATAAATTAACTAAGTACTATATGAGAACAGAGTTTTATGAAGTTCCGAAAAAATTATTACATTGATATCTCCTGTAATCATAATATGATCAGATGGCCGACATTTAGAAAAAAAAAGAACATAAACCAAACGCAAACGCCAAGTTACCATGTAAAGTGCTATATAATATGTTCCGAGTATGAAGAAGTTTCAAAAAATTGGTTCCTCAGATAACCAGTTCGATCGAAATATGTATAAACAGCAGCCATTTTCTATGAATTTCGGAAAAATATTTCCTTACATAAGTTATATAACGTTAAAACACACACACATATATGTATACATATATATACATGTACACACACACACACACACACATATATATATATATATATATATATATATATATATATATATATATATATATATAAATGATAAACGAAATCCACAAACGTTATGCGCCAGCTTACTAAGCAATATATGTGGGCCCAGTTCGATCAAATTCGGGAAAAAAATTCGTAGTCTCACATTATGCTACAGTTAAAAAATTGGCTACCATTTTCAAAATATGACCGTAGGAAGAACGAAATATACGAAAGTCAAGACAGCTAACTAAATAGTACCTTTATGTGTACCTAATTTGAAGAAATTAGGAAAAATGTTTCCTGATATATGTTATTTCATGCTAAAAATAGAAAATGCGGTCGCCATTATGAAAATAGGAAAAGAGAATGAACGAAATACTCAAAAGTCAAGTCAGCGTACAAGGGCGTATGTCTCCACTAAGTTTAATAAAAGTTGAAAGAAATATTTTCTCATTCATTTCAAATTATATTAAATGTATAAGCATAACTAACTATCGTTTTAGAATATGAGTATCAAGTGAACAAAAACATAAAATTCAAGTCTACTCATCAGGCAGTGTAGATGTGTACCAAAATACTAACAATTGTACAATATTTCCTCAGGTATGTCAAACCACGGCCGTAGAGGAACAGGTCTGCAGCAACGACATATATACGGATAGACCCAGCGTAGGATATACTCTATGCACTACCGATGTGTTGCCCGCTTTTGCTGTGGAAGATAGGGTTTATGACATATTTCAGGCGTGGACGTGTTTAATGTAAAGGAATTTACCTACGAAAGTCTGATTTCTTGAACTAGACATAAAACGCATGTTATTTTTACACATTATATACCCATTTATTTGGTTGTAATGCAAATTCGGTCAAGATATGCAGTATGGTACTACTACACAGCGCGACATTGTTTATTTTGTATTCAAATTACGTCTGTGGTTAATAGTTTCGGTAATTAATTAAAGGAATAAATAGCTGGGTTAAAAATAATGTAATTTTTACGCCATGTTTGAACATTTGAAACCTTTGTATTTGTTACAGATTCCTAAATTATGGACTTGTAAATAATTCAATTTGTATTGCACTGCTTAAATAGTAGTTTTTGTTGGGATTACATTACGCCTCTTGGCTTTTCTCGCCCAGTTATGCTCTAAAAATTAAAGTGGCACTAAGGTTTGGGTAGTAACAATCATATTGCCAAAACTTGCAATGAACGAGACAGTAGTTATGCCATTGGCTAGTGACTATATTATAGAGAGCAATAGGGGCCTTTCTGTGAATCTGGCTGAAACATTTTGTCGCATTTACTTTTCTACTACATGAAACCTGTCCTTGAGAGGGTGAATTCAGACACAACTCACGTAGTGTTCAAAGCAAATGTAATATTTATATCCAATCCCAGTGAAATATGACATCTAATACACAATGAAATTACTTTTTCAATACCAAATTGGAAACTTAACAAAAGTGTTGTTAACGATAGGGGTTGTATGTAACTTTATCTTGATTAATAGGGCATGGTACATACTTCAACGCTAGAAGCATTAATCTATAACTGTATATTTCTTGAAGCCAATTTGCGAAAATTAAACAATAGCAATCCTTTGTTTAAAACGTTGGCTAAAACCATTGAGTTTTAGGCAACGTTTTAAACAAAATTGTTTCCAGTGTTACGTGTTGAATTCTATTGTACTTGTGAATAATGAAATTGCATCTATATTACAAGTTTTATACCGCCTTTTTATTTTGTCTTGCTATGTTTTACAAACAATTATTTTCATAGCTGGTATTATAAACTGTTGTCTGCATAGAGATATTACATTCCAAGACTATTTGCAAAACACAGAGCTTAACACACACACACAATCGATACTTCCTTGATGACAATTAGCTATAAAATATCGCATTAAGCTTTTCTTTTCTTAACACCCCCCCCCCTGTAATTATTATCATATATTTTAATTTTTTAGGAAACCATTTGTTTTTTTGTGTTATTCAAATTGTGCAGAATTCAATTGCTTGGTGAGAAAGTCAGCTATCTGCAAATTAGTCGGACAGTATTTAAGCACCTTCATTAACCTTTTCCTTGGTATAATGAAACCTAAACATCAATGTGCTCAGATTTCCTATTTAAAATTCGATTGTTCGCTAAACTTATAGCGCTTTGATTGTCCACATTTAGAACAACTTATATTTATTCTCCGCTAAGTTCTTCGAGAAAACTCTTGAGATACATGAGAGTTTTCGTAGCTTCGGCTGCGGCGATGTATTCTGCCTCAGTTGTTGATGTTGCTACGATCGGTTGGCGTCTTGATTCCCAGGAGATGGGGCCATTATTATAAAATATAATAAAGCCTGCAGTGCTTCTGCGTGTTTCCTCGTCTCCTGCGTAATCAGCATCCGAGTATCCAATTAAAATGTTTTTGGATTTTCCAGTATTCATGGAATATGATATCCCCGTATCTTTAGATGAATTTACGTATTTAAGAACTCTTTTTAGCGTGAGTAGGTCTTGTTGTGTGGGGTTTTCTACATGTCGTCCACATAATCCAGTTGCATATGCCAAGTCTGGTCTCGTTTTAGTAGACAAATACAAAATTCTTCCCACTGCTTCTCTGTAAGGAAATATTATCTCCTTTTAATTGAGTTTCTCAATATGTTCACTTCCCGAAATGAGAAGTGTTGATACTTGTTTTGAGTCTGACATTCGATACTTTTCTATGACTTGTAGCGCGTAGACATTTCATGTAATTTCAGCTTCTCTTCTGATGTGTCAATATTAATGCCCAAATAGTTGTCAGGGTTTTCTGAAGTCGTTAATTTGAATTCATTTTTCAGAGAATCCAATATCCTTTTCATTTGACTGGTGTCAGATTCTGCAATTAGTCCGTCATCGACAAAGATGGACATAAATACAGAGTGATCAGGATTTACGAATACACAATGTTCAATCTTTAGAGCAGTGAATTGATGTTTGTGTAAAAATTCTCTGATACACTTATTCCATTGGGCTGGAGCTTGCCGAAGACTGTAAAGGGCCTTTTGAAGCTTGCGTATCTTTGTATCGTCAGAATATCCTTCAGGTAATGACATATACAATTATTCTTCAATCTTGTCATATAATAATGCTGTCCTGCTATCGAATTTCATCAGTTTGTAATTTTTCTTTGCAGCATATGCTATCATGGTTCTTAGGGTATCTGTGCTGATGACTGGGCTAAGAATGTCATCGTAGTCCACTCCGGCTTGCTGTTGACATCCTTTAACTACAAGACGAGCTTTAAATCTCCCATCATCCTTCACCTTGAACACCCATTTACTTGTAAGAATTTTCTTGCCCTTTGCTTCGCTTCTTTCGACTAGATTCCAGGTTTGATTCTCTTGATGTGCTAATTTTTTTTTCTTCTATGGCTTTCTTCCACATTTCAGCATCGTCTCCAGTAGTAGCCTCTTCATAAGTAAGTAAAACATAGTCTTTTAATTTTTCAGGTATCTTCTTTGTGCGTTTAAATTTTTCTTTCTCTACATTGTTGTTGCAGCATGTTGTGTTCTCCTGGTTTTCGACACTACTTATAGTATTCTGTAGAATATTTTCCCCCTCTGTTTTTCTTGAGTTACAAGAGCCTGCTTTGACTTCAAATTCAACATTTCATCTTCAACATTACCATCATTTTCAAAGCAATGTCCGTTTTCTTCTTCTTTGCAAGATATTAAAAGTGGCGGTTTTTCTGGTGAATGTAACATCACGTGTAGTTATGACTTTCTTTTCACTTGGATCCCATAATCTGTATCGTTTTGTTCCATAACCAACAAAAATACATTTTTGGGAGCGTTTATCTAGCTTCTTCAAGTGACCAAGTTTTTTAACATAAGCTATGGTGCCAAATAATTTGATATTTGAGAGATCAGGTTTTTCACATAGCCATTGTTCTGCAGGTGTGCGTTCTAAGCATAATGTCGCACTTCTATTCATTAAATTAGTTGCAGCGTAGAGAGCTTCGCCCCACAGTGTTTTATCAAGATTAGATTCAAAGAGTAGTGCACGTGTTTTTTCCATCAAAGTTCTATTGAGTCTTCCAGCAAGACCATTCAACTGAGGAGTGTATGTGATTGTATAATCCAAAACAATTCCTTTTTCCTTACAACAAGTTTTACAATTCGTGCTAATAACTCCACCATTATCTGAACGTATCTTGCAGACTTTAGAAACCCAATATATTTCTGTTTCTTCTATGTATTCCTTTAGAGCGTCGACTGCTTCGTTTTTTCTTGAGAGTAGGTAGACTTTAGCAAAGTGTGTACAATCATCGAGCACCGTAAGAAAATATTTTTTTACCATTCCAAGTATCACTTTCTACTTCTACCAGATCAGTGTGAATCAGTTTCAAGGGTTTTTCCGCGCGTTATCATTCTCGTTAAGTGGTATTCTTGTCTTTTTGGCGTCTTGACAAACTTCACATACAATGTCTTGAACTTGAGTGCTTTCTAGGTCAAAGCCTACTGACATCTTTGCAAGTTTTTTCATGTTTTTCCAGCTTAAGTGTGCCAATTTCTTATGCAAATCAAGCAGTGAATTAGTTTCAGATGAGAAATGTGCAGTTTCGTCCATAATAGGTTATACTTTTATTACATATAGGCCTGAATTTTGCTTTTTACCTTCTATAATGTCTTTTCCATCTATACTGATCAGTGCCTTATTATTTGTGAATTTTACTTCACCTCCATTCCGAGTAATTGCTGGAACACTAAGCTAGTTTGTCTCGAGTCCAGGTATGTACAAAACATTTTTCAATTCAATTTCATCAGCTATCATCTTACCTATACTCTTTGCTTCCAAATGTTCGCCCTTTTTAGATGTATATACGATTTGAGAAAAGTCCCTTTTTTCAATAAGCAAGTTTTCATTTACCATATGAGAAGTTGCTGCTGAATCTAAAACAAACAGAATTTCTTGATTTTCACTGGTCACCAATCCACAATTTGTTCTTTCTTCAATACTAAGGAAACTAACTCTATTTTCATCTTTCGATTTTATTTCATGGACATGTTTCTTCCTGAAAAAAACATTTATCTTCTGGGTGATTGTTTTTCTTACAAAACGAATAATTTGGGTAATGTTTTGTCTTCTTATTCTTGTTTTTATTTTTAGGACAGTCACGAAGAAAGTGTGTTGTTGATTCACATCCATAACATTTTAGACGGTTTGTTTTAAATGCGACAGATTCATTACTGGCATCAGATTTGGTGTAATAACGAATTTCGTCTCTCAAAATACGTACCTTTAGTTTTTCCAACGTTTTTTCTTCTTTTGTTACCGATTCCCAAGCTGTTGTGAAATAAGGTTGAAAACTTTTCGAAAGAATCGACATGATACGTGCTATTTGCATTTCCTCATCAATTTTCTTCGAAATTGCGTTTATTTTCACCACAATATTCTCAGGGATACTCAGATTAGTTGCCATATCTTTACTTGTATGAAATTCAACCCTAAAGAAATCTTCCATCAACATATGTTGTGCTTGTGCTTGGTCTTTCATATACAGACTTTCTAGCTTTGCATACATAGCTGCAGCACTTGTGCAATTAACAATATGAATTTTAAGTTTTTTGTCAATTGTAAATACAATGACTTTTTGAACTTTTACTTCATCTCTTAACCACTTATCTTTGTCTTTATCCGACTCTTTATCGCTTAATTTATCAGTGCCAAACACAACATGATCTATTCCTGATGACCGTAGTAACACAGAAATGTCGAATTTCCACATAGCAAAACTGTTATGATCAACTAAGATTTCGACGGAGGATAAATCTGAATCTTTCTGTGCCATTTTAACAAGCTGTGTCTGTACCTTTTTTTTTATTCTAGATGCAAATATGTGTCAGAAACAAATCAAACTTGCCACAGTGGAGCATTGGTTACAATTATAACATACAACCATGAGCATTGGTTCTAATAAGTTTCTTCATTCTTTTACACAAGACAATGTTTCATATACCTATTTCTTTAGAAGACTTCTGAGCCCGTAACCTGTTGAATTCTGTTGTACTTGTGAATAATGAAATTGCATCTTTATTACAAGTTTTATACAGCCTTTTTATTTTGTCTTGCTATGTTTTACATACAATTATTTTAATAGCTGGTATTATATACTGTTGTCTGCATAATATATATTACATTCAAAGACTATTTGCAAAACATAGAGCTTAACACACACACAATTGATACTTCCTTGATGACAATTAGCTATAAAATATTGCATTAAGGTTTTCTTTTCTTAACATTACGAACATCTGAGGCACAATCTCTGACGCAGAGACCCATGGAGGTATTAGTCTATGGAGTGGCATCTGCCGTACATTTCAATGGTAATCGTGTGAAGCCGATCATTTTCGAACATTTTCGAACTGCGAATGCGCAGGACGTTATATTTCATGAGTCGCCATATTTTGGGTAGCAAAACAATAGCAGAAAGCAATGTAATTATGTAATTTTTTTTACAAAAATTCGCGCAAATTCTCTATTAGAATCGTACACAACAGTTTACAATTGCTTCAGAAATATATATATATATATATATATATATATATATATATATATATATATATATAAACCGAATTAGCTCTCGCTGTGTGTATGTACTTTATAAACTTGATGAATTTAAATAAAAGTTTCTTACCTGTGCAAAGATAATCCTTCGCAACGATCGAATCTGTTTGTAAGGCCAAGAGCTGCACGAACTTTCACCATAATGTGTAGTTAACAAAAAACTAAAACATTTTCATTCAGCTCAATGCTATGTTTACATGTTTTTGCCACCACTAGCTCTAACCTTGTCTTTAAACGTCGTCTGTTGGCCGTCTTCAGATTTGCTCAAAGGCTTCCACTCTATATAGATCACGGCCGTAGAAGAACAGGTCTGGACACTCGCCTGGATATTTGACCCCCTTGTTGTTTGGCTGTAGTACACCAAGTTACCGAGAATATTGTGTTTTATTGGCGCTGATGTTACGGCGGTAGGACTAAACTCCGCCCACTTCCTTTCCGCTAAGATAAACAACTTATCAAAACGTATTTTTTATCAATTTATGAAATACTTTCTTCGCTCCCAAATTTAAGAAAAGGCTCCAGCAATCTTTATTTACTTTACAAATTTAACAATGGAAAAAATTGGACGGAGTTTGAGTCCGACCGCCCGGAAAACAGCGCCAAAAAGTACGACATTCTCGGTAAATGGACAAACTACAGCTAAACAACAAGGGGGTCAAGCAAAGTACATTGTTAGATAGGCGAGTGTCCAGATCTGTTCTTCTACGACCGTGATATAGACTAATACCTCCATGCCGGAACCTCGTGCATTTAACTGCGGCGCAAGAGATCACGCGTAACGAATTATTAATTATTCTGCATAAATATTTACTTATAAAGTTGACAGATACCACTGTCCACGATTGGCATTGAGTAGTTTATCCATATTGACTTCGAAAAAAAAAAACATAGAAATCAATTGATGTTTTCTACGTTTATTTATGTACCACGCACTCTTAATACATTTTTTTCATAATGTTCACAACTGCATTTATACCCCTGCATTGTAATATTACAAATAAATAAACTAATTTATATTTATTTAATGTGTATACAGTTAGTTAAATTAATTTATCCAATCTATTCTGATACAAAATGCGGGCTAAGTTACACTGTGGGAACGAGAGAGGTTTGTTTAAGCTGGCTCCGGACCAGCTACAGGTAACACGTGCCTAATTCATTTAAGGCTCGGTTTCAGTCGCCATATTGAAATGAATTTATTTTCACCATTTTGAAATTCTGAGAAGAAAAATGTCAAATCTGCGATTGTACCGCAAATTCTATTTACTTAACACTACAGTACAGACATGGTGAGTGAGAGATTTTGGTTAGCGCTTAACATCCAGGTCTTTAGTGCTGGTGAGGGATGACATGAGGTGGGTATGGAACTGTACCGGAATGAGAGGGCGGGAGAAACGGGAGATCCCCGAGAAATCCCGCCGACAAACGGCATCGTTCGGCACGATTCCAACATGCAAAAATCTGGGGACCGACCCCGCCGAGAATCGAGCCCGAATCGCCTTGGTGGGAGGCGAATTGTCTGACCATTCTGCCACCGCGGTCCGCACAGACGTGGTGATTGAGTTGGTAATGTGTAATTTGGTCGCAATCTCTCAGGCAAATGAAGAATATAAAAATATATATATGCCCAACTGATAGAGGCATGATTACATGAGGGGTTAAAATGAAAGTGAAGTAAGTCATGAATTTGAATACATTGTGGTTAATGTATATTGGCTTTATTTGTATGATCCATGTTTAAATATAATGTGAGTTAAGTCAGGGCTGCGTTAACATATTGTAAAATCGTTATGAGTTCCTACAAGAAAACGCCTTATTCTGCAAACCTAAGTAGGCCTAATCATGACTTTCTTTCTTCACTTTCATTCTAACCCCCTCATATGTTACCAGATCAATCGCCATATTTGTACTGTAGTGTAATGATTTTATTATTTTAATTTTATTAATTTTTAGGGACCTATAGATCCCATTTTCAAGCATAATAAAATGTTCCGGGATGTAGGTGTTCTCATGGTACATATATACATACAATGCAAAAAGTACCATTATAAACACTATAGGAAAAAGTACATATATACATACAATGCAAAAAAATACAAGCGTAAACACTGTAAGAAAAAATATATATATATATACTGTAATAAAAAGAAAATACAAGTTACCATTATATAACAATTCTCAAGATGCAACTATAGTCAATCACTTAAATATTAATTTATCGAGTAACATGAACTTTGCGGTAAAAAAAATTTAAAAGTTTTTTATTTTAATTTTCTGTACTTCCATCAAAGAGTGTTTCTATTCCTTCAGGTAGCTTGTTGAAATGTTAACTGACATGTAATTGATATTTTTTTGATATAGCGTAAGTGAGGATGTGGGATAGTGAAAATTATTTTTGTTCCGTGTGTCATGTTGGTATATTGTGATAGTGTTTGTCTTAAAATTTTGCCAATTTTCTTTGATAAAATCTAGTACGGAGTAAGTATATAGACTTGGTAATGTTAATGTTTTATTTATTATAAGTAATTGTTTACAATATCTCTGTATTTTTCATGATTTACTATTCTAATTGCTTTTTTTTGTAAGTTTGAAAATGTTCTTAGCTGTTACTGAGTTGCCCCAAAAAATTGTGCCATAAGAGATCAAAGTGAAAATAAGAGAAGTACACTTTTAACAGTACCTTGGAATCTACTATATTACTCATACAACGAATTGTATAAATAGCTGTACTTAATTTAGGCTCTAAATTTTCAACATGATTTTTCCAACTTAGATGCTCATCAATCATCAATCATAAAAATTTTGATTTAGTAACTTGTTATATTTCTATTCTATGTATTATACATTTATCTAATGTTAAGTTTGCATTGCAAGGAGAGTATTTAATGTAGTTAGTTTTATCAATATTGACTGTAAGTTCGTTAGCTGCAAACCAGTCGCATAACACATTTATAGAGTCTTTGGCTCTGTTGTTTAAGATCATTATTTAATAATAAAGTAGATGTATCATCAGCAAAAAGGATAGTTTTAGAATACTGCTCCATCATCATAAAATTATGGTATTCAATATGTGAAGAAACGATCTACAAAAGAAGTACAAATGTGCGATATATTCTTAAAAATTGAAAGAAGGGACGATCAAAACTAAATAATAATAAGTTTTACATAGAAAAATAACCCATGTGTTGTTCTTTAATATGCAATTAATTATCTGCATAACACACCAAGTACAAATATACATACAGAGCTTGATATTTAAATTCAAAAGAAAAAAGCAAATTCAAGCAATACACATATGAATTAAAATCGGTTAAAAAAGCGTACCTCTGGAACGATATTGGTGCCACTTTCACTGTTTTTTCATTACAGCCGTAGGCAACGCATTTCCGTTTTTACAACACGCTGCAGCAAATTCAAATGTCATCCATGCGAAAACAGGCCACGATCAGCTGTTCAGTTGAGTGAAGTTGTTCTTGCCTCAATATTTTTGCGGCGTACTGGGTCTACCTATATCTATGTCTATGGTCTGGACACTTGAAGTTGAAAACTGACTCTCATACGACTGATAAGCGCCACTGTCACTCTTGGGGTTGTTTTGACATAGCGTAAATGGATCTACAAGAAGCAAGCTCGTGTCGGAGCTGCTAGGAGAACTGCTAGTACGACGCTTTACTGCAATGTTAAAACACATTGCTAGTGGTGCTTTCAGTCATAGAGGGGTCAACTCAATAGCACTGGTAGACAGACAACTGTCCAGACCTATAATTCTAAGACCGTGTGTCAAACGATGTTAAACAATAAAAATTGGCCACATTTATGTCAATGTAAACACAGGACGAGCAAAATTAACCTTAAGTAGAATACGTGTACTAAATTAGAAGAATTTCAGACAAATATTTCCTGAGATATATCATATTACGCTAAAATTATAAAAATGCCCGCCATTATGAAAATATGAATATATACTGCAGATATTCTGAATATCATTGAGGTCCCACCCACGCAATGTATGGTACGGTATATTTTGTTACATGTTAAATACATTCGGGTGTCTTTTGCACATCAGACTATATTAGATAAAAATTTACTATACGTCAATACATTTATATTAAATATAACATGGTTACAGCAACGAGCAAAAACATATTAGGTGTAAGATAACTTAATGAATAATTTCATCTTGGAGATGATGCTAGTCATATAAGTTTTCTACATTCCGCCAGTTACTATTTAAACATTTTTTTTTTAAGTTTTGAGCTTATAACTCGCTCACATTAATGTCCCACGAATATAGTTAACTATCGTGATAATTTTATGCGTATTTATTTAAACATTGTGGCTTTAAAATGCTCTAAGTGTTGCATCTTCCCCTTGTTCATTTTAATAACATTTTTCTATATTTATATCTTAGATATTAAATAAAACACAAATTTATACTACCTTGTCACGTTGAGACACTGTTTAGTGTAGGCCTACTTGCAATCTTAATTTCTAAGTGTATGCATAAGAACCAGGTTGTGTGTTTGTAGTATGCGACGTATCGGTTTAGTCAATATATTATATATCCAGGGGAGTTGAATTAAGCCTGCTTGTGGCAGCGGAGTTCATGTACGATATCCTGAATCACAGTATGTGTTCAGAACCTGGCGAGTTTTAAAGAAGTAACAGCGGCTAGTGTGAGCAGAAAGCCAGAGAACTACAAGGAGGATTTCACTTAAGGCGAGTAGCCTGTGAGAACATCATTACTGTGGACGTCAACCCAATATGAGAACATTGAATCTCTAATTATTGCTTGACCATAGAAACATTGAGGACATATGTAGGCAATGCAGTTGGGTGCTGACTGACTTCAGCATAATACAAATTTACAGCATCATGTGACATAGTACGTTCATTTGCTGGCAATTTTTTTCTTGATTGTGAAACACGATATTAACCGGAAATATTTCTGGACTAAATAAATGACAAGACAAGACAAATTTAAATTTGAAGTATTTGACAACAGGCTAACCTGATTTATAATTGAGTTTGAGTTCAATCGGTGTTTGGTTTTACAAATATGCCATAGAAATACATTTTCTTCCAATGTAAATATATAATTTTAGTTATAATTACGGTAGCTGATATAAATCAATAAATAAAAAAAATATTTTACAAAATAAATCAATAGAACACAAAATACATTTAATGACACGTTACTGCACACGTGAAAAGCACAATACGCAGTTTATTAACCACCAAGTAGTAAAATCCGAGTAAAAATTTCGAAATCCGTGGTAGTATAGTTTCCTAGGTCGATAAATTTATGTTCAGAGATATGTTTAAATAATTTAAAACATATTAACTTTCTTGTACAGCCTGTATAGAAATTTCAAATGTTCTCGTAAATACATCAAATTTATTTTTAAACATTCCTTTCAGTATAAACTATTTTCGTTAAAAATATTTTGAAAAAATATCATATTAATATTAAATCTTTTTAGGTATGTTATCTTATGTATAACCTCTTGGACTACGTCACATACACTGCACACACTCTACTGGTAGGTATGTTTTTGTAATATTAATATGTTGAACAGACGTTTATTTATTTATTGAAATGCTTTCCATTAAATGTTTTTACTCTTAACGAAATTTTATTTCCTATAGTTAAATACAATGAAAGATTAATTCAAATATGACTCTCGCTCTAAAATGTTTGTCTTTCTTTTTGCTCCTGCAGCCATAGGTCGTTTATTTAGAAAATGTCGTTAACAGCAAATAAAATGGCTGGTTTTAATTTGATGGTTTTACAATATATAATTTATCTTTGATTTAATTTTGCTAATGTAAACTGCTACACTTTTACTAAAATACGAAATAAAATAAGCAATAAATAAATTTTGAGTTGTGATTAAATATCCAAACTCAGGGTTACAATACGTACTACAAGCAATTGTTTAGTACATCAGAATAACATTTTCATGTAAAATTGGATCGTCATTTAAATTAAAACATGCTATGTTATCCTATGCAATCACTGTTCCACCTTGAAGTTGAATGCGCATATTTTTTATTTGACGAGGATATTTGTCGAGTTATTAAATAAATATGTAATATGAACTGTACCACGTATCTCCTTTATACTTCTGTAACGTTAAATTCGTAATAAATAAGTGGACATATTAAAGAAGTAAAATTACACTTTTAAGTTAAGAAGTACATATATTTCAAAAAACGTTTTAGTGTTTTCTCCCGAACATGTGTGGTAACATATAACTCAGTTTGGTTCAAAATACCTTCGCGGACTATTTTCAATAAATCATGGCAGCTGTCTGTTGCAGCAGCTTGTCTACTGTCAGTTTAACCAAGTTGTCAAGTTGTATGTTAACCTCACTGAGAATTGCTTTAACGTTACGTGCCATGTCACAATATTTTATATTAATATTTCATACAATGATTAAACAACTGTTTTCACAATATGTAACTATGCTAGTGAAAACTTTGTTCAAATGAACAAAAACGTTTACATCTTTCGCAGGTCATAAAAGTAACTAGGAAGAAATGTATTTATTAAGAATGATTGGTAAAACAAATATCAAATATCGTTTAGAACAAATAAAACTGTTCTTAACTTCTCGGTATCACGTTCTGACAGTGAATTATAAACTATGCAGTTTATGCAGGAACGTAAAAGGAAAAGGACTAATCAAATGGTTATATGGTGAAAAGTTTTTCGGATAGAATAGATAGAACCCATAAAGCAACAGAAAATGTCGTATCTTGCTTTATGTGTAGTACGGATAGGCTATGTTAGAGGTGAATTGTAGTACCGGGTGCGGCAGGGATACTTTGACAGCAGTTTGTTAGCAGGAAAGTGATATAAATTATATGCACACTATAGTGCTTATGCTCTATTGTTACTCGAGATAAATAACTTAAGATATAATAAGAACAAATAGTTCCGTATGGTTAATACAATCATATGTATCGGATTATGTGCCAATGAAGGATTCAAAATTATACACAATTTTTCAATATAACATTCAAAAGGTTTTCTTACGTAGTAATGTTCGTGAAAAGTACATTATAATGCTGTAATGATTCAATTAGTAACCAATAAGCCCACAGGATTTTGCAGTATCAGAGAACAAATAATAATGTTCTTCATATAAAGCGAGTCGTGTTTGTTTATTTGAGCGGGATGACTGTAGGTAAACAAAGAAAAGTTAAAAAAAATTAATGATGACTGCAGACAACGCATTTCTGACGGGTGTATAGAAATAATAACATATTAAACTCATTTATTTTCATAAACGAAGGAGCTTATCCTAGTGTTATGTCTAAATACCTGATCTGCTGAAGACTTATGGTAACTAACACATTTTTACAGTTAAATGGCACATATAAATAAGACAAAAATACAAACTAATACATTTTTTTTCAAACGAAAAAGAAATATGTTACCGCTAGTATCAGTTGTTGGCGTACTTAAAATATCAAACCCAACAAACCTGATTTTATTCGTTGTATTTACCGATGAAACGTTATGTTTGGCCAATATTTCTAAATAATTAGCCTAAACTCATTAAAAATATTGGTAATCGAGTTTATACTTTTTTATATTTCATAGGCTGCGATGTAAAACATTATATGAAAAAAATATGAGTATTATTTATTTAGTAATTCTTATATAGTGCCCTTAAAGACGACGACAAACACTAATGACAAATTATTATTTATTTTACAATGTTCTACCAGTAATAACGGTTCAAGTGTGCATCTTCCTCCAAAGATAGAAAGGTAGCACTGATGACAAGAAGTTAATCTCTTCATACGCCATTATGTCTACATGTGTGATGTGCACAAAATTTAACTATGTAATTGTATATTAAGTGAAGCTCTCTTAAATGAAATGTAATAAAACATTAAACCAGTACGTCATACGTATAGCTAGTTAATAGGAACGTAAGGTATAAAAATTAGTTTTATGTAAAGGTAAACCATAATTATATTAAAATAACAATTTGAACGTCATCGCAAATACGCAGGGCTTTCGTCTACTTATAGCTACCTAATTAATAACCAGGTTGTCAGTGAATATGTATTACATTATAGTTTAAATAGTACACCAATAACTAAACAATGACAAGAAATAAAATTTAGGAATAAATCATAAAACATAGTATTTGATTACGATGTGCTTTATTTATTTCACATGTAATATGTTAGTTTATATTCATAACAGTGAAACTGTAACATCTTGGCTATGTACTGAATTTTATTTATGAGGTGTTCATTAACAGAAATGTCACAATTTTATTTGCATGTAACGTGCAACAAGTTAATTTCAATCTATGATGGTTAGTACAACGTTCTATAAAGTAAAGTGTTTAAAAGAAATGCTGCAGTGCACCTTGGCCTGTATATCAGCCGGGAGGGAGTTGTCACATTACTCGCATCCCACCATGGGCGATCTGTATTCTCTCGATTTTTCGCACGTGGGGAACGTGGTTGACGTTGCCACTGACCGGCAAGTTTCCCGGGTGCTCCCATATTCCCTGCTCTTTCATTCCACCATGGCCTTGCCGTAGGGTTCAGTTCCCTTATATTCCTCAGAGGAGGGATGAGGTCTAGATGATCACAGATCAGGAGACCGCCCCTCTGAGCGCGATGCCTTGCCGATAGGTTCACTCCACGTATAGTCTGTCCCACATACGAGTTACAATTTTTGACAGTTCTGAGGGCTGTCACGTGTACAAATACATATAGGAAAATACTTTTAATTGTGATAAACACATAGAGAACCAGCCTAGTTTTTTTGTGTAAAAATAACGAGTGACAGAGGAAAACACTGCTTAATTCATGGAAACAGCTGGTAAAATAAATACCGGTGCAGCCCTCAAAAAGTGGAATTGTTATATGAGCCAGACTATACTATGTTATTACAGCTGGGGTGAGGCGGTACGCGGCACGTGAGAGCTCGTGGAATATGCTATGAGGAGTTCTGCAGTAAACTGCTGCAGCACGTCTGCGAGTTACATAACCGGTGTGATCCCAGACACGAGGAGCTCATGACAACACTCTCACACGACGCGTGCGCAGGTAATGTACGATATGAGATGTGCTTCCCCAAGAGGGCGATGACTCCGTCCATCTCGCATTCATACGTAATACTCGCATCACACACATACGTCATCATGCACACGTACCCTTTACTACTGGCCTCCATCGTAACATACCGCATATGATATAACACGACGACCGTTGTTCTGCTGACCTCTGATTACGTCGTTACATTTGGTTCGTGACAGACACAGTGACCGCCTTCAGAACGAGTTGTTTCTCTATGAAACCTGTGGAACAGCAGAATTGAAAATTCAATTTGTGATGTAAGCTGTGTTAAATACTTCTGCATCAAAATATCGAAGATTAATGTACTATTAAAACGTCGAAAAATTTACTAATCATAGTTTCAAATTTATTTTTACTGTACAACTGTGAAGAAAGCAGCAAAACACACTGAGTGGATATCAAAATAAGGCAGATTAGAAAATTAATTTGTGGTACTCTGCTCTAAAACATTTGGGTAAGACCAAAACTTTAACATAACCCTTGAAATTGAGCGAGAAAATTGGCTGCCACAGAAGCAGGGACAATAGGCGCACAGAAACACACTTGTACGACAGCTGGATAAACCAAGTATAGTCAAAACTGTAAACAAAAATTTTTCTGAAAAAAATAAAAAAAGCTTTCGGTTATTAGTTTCTTAAAAAAAGTAAACGTTCGGAAATATACACGTGTCTTGTTCAAACTACATTATCAAGTTTAATTAATATTAGTCCTTTGAACTGATTTGATCGCATAACAATTTGGACCATTTCCTCCTCCTCGCTCGGTAAATATATGTTCTAAGAATGGTAATATATTAATTATGCAAATAGTTATGCCTATTTCTATTTTATTTATTTTGATTAATTAGTAACTCAGGTTTTAAGAACAGCAGGACTGATAGCAAATGAAATTATTATTTACACACTTAAATGTCTAGCTACGTAATACTAATTTAGCTTTATTGATGTAGATTCACCATATTACAATGAGAACAATATGATATTTCGTATTCCTGGACGTAGGCTATACACCAGATTTTAATATTTAATGTTAATTTCCGCGTACATTGAAGGAAGTAGACTAATAAGGTATGCTGGTAACTCATAGGTTATACATAGTTTCTTAGTTTTGATCGCAGAATCATCATCACCCATTACGTAGTAAAGTACGCATTCGCTAACAACCCGACACAATTCATAGCCAGTTGCTCGCAAATAAGCCTATTCAGAACTATGGTATTTTAGCGCACTAATGATAGACTATAACCTTGACCTTTCAACAGAGGATCGACGCAGCCAATTTTCTAATTTTCTTATGATGACTTTCTATTCAAAGTTTAAGGAAGTTTGCATTTATGGTATTCTGAAATGTACGAGCCCTCTGACATTTCCATGCCTCAAAAGTTTTCGAATTTCCGTTCTCACTCCAAGTATTGCAGACAGGTCTCTGTACAAGCCCTCTAACTTTTCTTTCCCGTTGTAAAACTTTGATAGTTATCGGTAATGGATAACAAAATATGAATATTTGAATTCATATTTTTTGTGTTTCAGAACGAACTTGACAGACATGATTTTTATTCTAAACAATAAAGCTGTTGTATTCCATGTTTAATTAGTGATCCTTACTATCTACAAACATTGTTTGCTGCAAACTGTTGTAGACGTCAGTAGAATTTTTGCATGTGTTTCATCCTTTGCGATTGTTGTTCCGTGTGATAGTGTTCTGTAGGTTGACGATGATCGTCCTTAACTCTATCCCGGGAGATTTTACACAGTTAAAAACAAATTGTGCATGAAACGAAGTCTTGAACAATTTTGACTCCCACATATTATTAACGTTTCTAATTTTGACACGGTATTATTATTTCACCTGATCAATACTTACTACTACTGTTAAATAACTTTTCACAGTTTTATGGTAGAAATAGCAACTATTTGTAAAATTGTATTGCGGAATCAGCTACTAGAGAACATTACTCAGTAAAGAGCGCTGTATTTTTTCTGACAGTAACCACATTTGAATAATGACGACAATTTCCTGTTTAACCCAGGCATTTTAAGGAAAATTTTATGAAAACCTGTAAAAATTACTGTAAATCTGAAATTTGGCGTTAGTGTTCTATCAAGTGTACTGAACAACGTACTAAATGCCCCCTAGTCATCCTAAGCCGTCTTTTTTTTTTTTTTTTGCAAAAAGGTCATTAGTAACATATATTCACATTTTATGCATAAATATTATTAACCTTAAAAAAATGGTAAATCTGTAAATTGGTACACAAACACTATTTAGTGTACAGAACAACATACTAAAAGTCCGAAGTCCGCCTAAGCCGGCTTCATTGTTTTTCTTGCAAAAATGTTATAAGTAACATGTTATATTCACATTTTAAAAATAAATTTTAATAACTTTACGTAACATTTTATCTTTAAAAATACTAAGGTGACGTAAACATGTGGATTGAAGAAAATTCATAACTTGTACAAACAATATCTTCACGCCATGTATTTCAGATAACAAACCAGTTGAAGTTAAATCGTAGCACATTGCACATCGCAAACATGTAAAGCTGCCGGTTACATGCAACATTTACAGTGATGAAAACTAGGTGTTCATCGTAAACTTTTCGTAGGTTTATCCTTTGCAGCAGTTATATTCTATCTGGATCATCCAGAGTATCTACATCAAGTTCAGGGTTCGGTATATTGTAACAACTTCTGCCCCTGCAGTGGGCACACATTATGGAGCAACTTAGACCAGCAGCACGGCAAGAGCAGCGTATGCCACAACCTACCTTACATGTACAGGGAATAAGTTGTAACATGTCGTTTGGTGCGGGAGGAATATTTGATGCAACTGGTATCAATCAGTGATTGACCTGCAACCATCCACCCACAATCGGTTGGACAAAGTGGGTTATCAAGCCATTCTTGAAACTGAAGAATAATATCGAACATCTCGTTAGAGCACTGTTGTAAATTAAGGTAAATAATGTCCATATAATTTCACTACAACTTACCTGTAGATATGTTCTGATGCTGTGCTGCTGGCTATCTACACTCGTAGGCGGAAGGTCTGCAAGTTCAAAGGAGGTAGTGACTGCCTGCCTCGTAAGAGAACGAGCAAACACACACCACGGAGTTAATCCAAGCTCGTGAAAATTGCATTGGTGTACCGTTGGATGAGAAACTGTTCACTAACAGTCGTGGTTCGGCCTTTGTCTACTGAAGGATTGTGGAAAACTTTTGCGATGGTTTGAACATTGCGTTTGTCAAGCAGCTTCCAAGCTTTCTTTTTTTCCTTTGCCGAAAACAGCTGAGGTTGATTTACAACTTGTAACTGCATAGATAAGAGTAGTCTTCACAGCTGTATTTCTCTTGATATCACCCACATTTGATACACTCTAAAAATAGTTTGTAAATTTACCAGACATGCGTATAGGAGCTCTAAGAAAGTAGGTATGGTAGAATAGTTTGCCAGACATCCATGGCAGCATTCCTAAACCTTTTTTATAAAACAGTCAAGTTTATACTGAAGATACCAGGCTTGTGTTGTAACAACTGTAAAAGTTTGCATAGTTACAAGACGGAAGTATGGTGACTGTACCATACTGCGTCTGGAATAATAACGTCCTAAATATTTAAGGAAGTTTTTTAACAGTGTATCTTTTATCCTGGATTAATGCCATGTATAGATAAACGTTCCTGTGCTTGAGCTAGAAGCATTATGAGAATATCTGTGTCAGTAGCCACAAACAACTGTGGCCTCTCGACCTGCAGTTGCTTCCTCTATTGCTATTCGTACAATCAATGTATCGGCGTCTGCTACTGCCTGCTGTACCTATAGTCCTGCACTCTGGAATGCCAGTGAGAGCATGTTGACGAGCCTTGTCATATTGTTCCCATTGGAAAGAAAGTTGATTGTGAAACTGTTACAACGGTATTTGAGGTAAGGGCAATGTCAGCAGATTTCTTACGTACTGCACGTCGTTTTTGCCCCTCTTATTTTTGTAGAAATAATTTTGTTGTAGCCATTGAAAACAACAATGAATAGTTTCGTTTTACGTATCGAAGATATGATTCGATTAGTGTTCCAAGCGCAAGAAAAAAACAATGAAGCCGGATTAGTAGAACTTAGGACTTTTAGTTTGTGGGTCTGTTCACCAAAAAGCACTTGTATACCAATTTTCAGATTTACAAATTTTTTTAGGTTATTAAAAAATGTATGTTTAAAATGTGAATAGAACATATTACTTACGAAGCTGGTATAGGAAGACGTGGGACTTTCAGTACGTTGTTCTGTAAATAAAAAAGTGCTTGTGTACCAATTTTAAGATTTATAATGTTTTTTTTTTACATGTTTAAGCCTTAAATTCCTGGGCTACGTTACGCAACATGCCATTCGTGAAAGATAATATTTCACGGGGTTCGTAAAGAAGCCCAAAATAGTTGTCGTCTTCAAAAACTACTAATTATGTTCGCGGTTGATACGAACTCTGCTGAGACAACACAATAGGCATGTCTGCTACGCTTAATGTGTAAACATGTTTTTGTATTTGTACCAGAAAAGACACGGCTTGTTTAAGTAGTACAAATTCGACGAACACATATAATGGAAATTACGGGAATAAACGTTTATGAACAAAGCGTACGACGTGAAACAAAATAAATTTTGGTGGTCTGTGCGTATTTTATAACATATTTTGTACTTTAACAAAAAAATTCTTGGTAATTAGTGGCCAAAAAAATATTTCGAAACTTCAAATTGGTATAGCAAAATATGCAAGAAGTAAGTAGTAAATATACAAAAATTGCATGCAAGTTTACACAATTTTTTGTTAGTACTTATACCAAAACATACTAAAATTGCTGGAACAAGCAACTTCGTTTGTGAGGTTTTCAGTTTAATGTGATAATATTTCTGAAACACGAAAGTTAGAAAAATTCAAAGTAGAGCAAAATTTTGTTAAAAACCATTAATGACCGTTTTAGAAACATTTTGAAAAGGAAAATATTTAATAAAAAATTTGAGTGTCCTTCCACCTCCTGCAGAGTATAGTTTGATTTGCTAGAAAACCTTCGTGGGCGCACGAACAAATGACTAAATTTTTATCTATTAAGTTAACAATTTTCAAAACCCTGTTCTGTTACTCTACCGCATTTTGACTCACATTCATTCAAACATATTATTTTTCGGCAAAAAACTTCGTGGACGCACGCACACATGCTCACCAAAATTTTTTTTAGATTTTTATTTTACTATTTTTTTTTTTCGGGTATCGCGTTTTGTCTCTCTGTTTCCCAATTTTTGTTTTGTCAGAAACCTTCGCGGGTGCACGCATAAAGAGTATATTTGTTCACTAAATTTTTTGGTTATCTTGATATGTCCCTTTACCTTGTTTTGCCTTTTCCCGCTTATTTTTTGCAGAAATTTTCATGTGTGCATCTTACCAAAATTTTATTGACGTCAGACGACTGGTATAGAACCGCATAGAAGACCAACAAATAATCATTTCAATTATATAAGCTAGCAGTCAGCATGCAGCACTGGCCGCGTGTATTACTCGTAACAGCGAGTATTTACTTCAGTTGAAAGACTTATTTGTAAGCATATTAGTAGCTCGGCCATCAAGTGTTAGGATAGCCACGCAGCATGTTGAGCTCACTCTGCAGCTAGCTAAGTAGCTATAGCTGCTATGTGAGAAACTGTTCTAAGTCTATCCCTGCTGCACTTAGCGAGTGTCCCGGGCCTTATTTACAGTCATAGCAAATCAGACGAATGTGAGAGAGTATTCGGATGGTTACGGGGCGTGCTGACTCATTTACCTCGAGCACAAACATTAAGGCTCCAAACACACGTTGCTCAAATCGTATCCGATTCCATACACATTTTCGTTTTCCATAGAGAAAAGGGTCACTAAAACAGCGAATGATATTAAAACTGTAACGGTTGTGGGCGTATTGTATTTAGGGCGTTATGACCAAGGGTTGCATGTCCAATGCTCACGGCCTATCTTTAAGGCCAGTACACACTATCCTTAATTCTCTTCTCAATTACTTACTTAATTATGTTTATAAATCTCGATTGCGATTTCATACCAGAATTATGTAGCAAAACTTCTGTGTTGTCTACACACTATCTTTGTTTACTAACATGTTTCAGTAAATAAAGAATGAAAATATATTCGTGATGTCGGTTGCAGTATTCCATAAAGTGTAATTGTAAAATTCCCGAAAAATATTTCACAATACAAGACGTATGTGTAATTGCCAAATATATGAAACAATCTCGTATTATTTAGGTTTTGTAAACTTCGATGGTCATTTGTTCAGTAGGAAACCAAAATTTTATTTCTATTCAAATGCTATTGGTAACCCTACTTGTGTACTTCGCAGGTGCGGTGGCTGAAACTGTGCATTGCGTATACGCGTGAACATACACTGCGATGAAAAATAGGACGGGCTCTATCTGTGAAATTAGGAACGGAATTCTGTATAGAACCAGCGTAGTTGCGGTACACACTGTCGCAGTGCTACTTGTAATGAATTTGATACGGAATTCCATACTGAATTATGGCTAGTGTGTACCGGGCTTTGTGTGTGACCACGGTCGTAGGAGAACAAGTCTGGACACTCACCTATCTAACAATGTATTTTGCTTGACCCCCTTGTTGTTTGGCTGCAGTTCGTCAAGTTATCGAGAATGTCGTACTTTTTGGCGCTGTTTTCCTGGCGGTCGGACTCAAACTCCGTCCACTTTTATCCATTGTTAAATTTATAAAGTAAATAAAGATTGCTGAATCCTTTTCTTAAATTTGTGAGCGAAGAAAGTATTTCATAAATTGATAAAAATACGTTTTGATAAATTGTTTATCTTAGTGGAAAGGAAGTGGGTGGAGTTTAGTTCGACCGCCCTAACATCAGCACCAATAAAACACAACATTCTCGGTACCTTGGTGAACTACAGCCAAACAACAAGGGGGTCAAATATCCAGGTGAGTGTCCAGACCTGTTCTTCTACGACCGTGTGTGTGACTAAATTTATCGGCGCCATATTGCAGCCCGTAACATGCGGCATCTTAAAACCATGATATTTGTTGAAAAAAAAAAGCTCTTCTCCCCCCCCCCTAGCTAAAGTATCCAATTCCTTATCCTTGCCTGTAATATGTCAGCGTTCAGTTTGGTCATTTAACAAAAGATCAGCGTAACAGTCTAGTTCTTTTATAATGTCTTTGTAAAACGACGGTCCCGTATTTGAACTGGATTGGTAGACATTATTAGGTAAATGAAAAAAAAATTTACGCCTTTTTAACTCTTTTGTGATCGTATTTCGCAAAATCCTACCGTCATGTTTTTAACAATTGTACAAATATGCACTTATGGAGAAAATCGCAATGAATATCTCTTGAGTCGAAGCGTAGTCTACAAATCATTAAAAAAACTTATCGTTAGCTGAAAAACCTTTTCCGCTGAAAATCGCTTTGCCAAAAATAACTCCTCCGAAAAGTAATTTTGCTGGAAGTCGATGTACAAAAAGTCATATTCCCAAAGTTCATTGTTCCGAAAGTTGTATTCGCGAGGTTTTCTGGAAAACGGTTTTCGGGCAAATGGCGTGTACTCGCTGAAGTTGAAAATACAATTCGGGAAAACGATTTTCGGGAAAATGACGTGCTCCCGTATAAGAAAAGCGGGATATGTAATGAAGAGGTCACTGCTTAAGGATATTTTTTTGTTTTTTAGAGAAACATCAAGAAATCGCTGAGTTCGCATAGATTAACATCGGCGCCATGGAGCTGATCATTCAGACGCCAGCACTATAACTGTTTCCTGATGTAGCGATCTTTCATTGCAAGACCTTTTACCGTAATATTGGTGTGTGGCTGTCCGAAGCAATAAATTCCAGATGATTGTAATGTATTTTTTATCGGCAATTAGATTGTTTAATGTAGCTAGAGATCCATAGAGGTTGACTCTTGCTAGCTACCGGATATTTTGGTTTAAATTATTTGATTAAACTAGTATTTAATTTAATAGAAAAACAAAATGGATAAAGAACCCTATTAGGCTTATGTGCGAATTACGTTACCTCCAGAACCTTTTTATAAACATTATCACTTATTTGAGATAGTAAATTACCCCCGCAAATAGCGACTCGTTTCGTAAATAATAATATAAATTAAAGAGTTTGGGTGAAATATATTTAGGTAACAGTATTTTCAATTGGATATTAATTTTTTTACTGTTTTTAAGATGCTTTACTCGGTCAGCATATACGTTTTAGACATGTATCGCACGAAATTACATATCAATATGTAGAGAATTTAATGCCGATTTTAATATCTCATTGTAGTATTGTTATGTTATTTCAGCTGAGAAGTTGCCGGAGCAAAAATGTGTTTTCGGTAAGTAATTCGTACACTTGCAGTTCAGCTTAAGCGCAGGATTACAGCACGCTTATATATTCATCTACTATAACACACAACATACAAAACTGGCTCTACGTTTACGTATTTAGTTCATCCTGTGCTCATATTTTGATATTGGCGGTCATTTTCAACCGACTTAAAAAAAAGGGGGAAGGTTGTTAACTACGTGAAATTGTTATGATTATTACCAGAAAACTCTGTCGGTTTGGATTTTTTTTTTGTTGGAAAGGGGATATTTTCAAGGGGGTCCGGTTTCAATTTCATTGGCATTGGACCTTGGATTTTGAAGATACACCAGGGAACCTTTCAAAATAAAATATATGTGAGTGAGGGATTATGGTCAGCGCTTAACATCGAGGTCTTTAGTGCGGTGAGGGGTGATATGATGTGAGTACGGAGCGCACCGGAATGAAAGGGCTGGGGAAACGGGAAATCCCCGAGAAAACCCGCCGACCAGCGGCATCGTCCGGCACGATTCCCACATGCGAAAATCCGGGACAGACCCCGCCGGGAAAAATTGAATAGGAAATGTATAGCGATTAAGATATTTGTAGGTTAATGACAATCCAAGACTAGGTATGTACCTAACTATGGCCAAGGACGTTCTGTACTGACTTGGACTGCGAAGGGACAACGGATCTCCTTAACGACAAACAGCACAAATGTGGATGTTAGGCACCTGAACTCCATAAGAAGTTATGAAATAAAAAAAATTGAACAAAAATTAACACCGACTTCAAAAACATCTACTCAATAATGCACTAAAAATTAAAATAATAATTACGAATTAAAAAATAAATAAAAGTTAATTACGTTATTTACAGACTACCTAGAATACAACCAATTTATTAAGACTGTAATATGCAATTGTTATTATTTTTGGTGTCTGCGGCAGCCAAGCTTTTAAGAAATTTTTCGAAATGTCAAAAATTTACAAAATATTTTTAAAGTTACGTTAATTCGATAATGTAACAATCCCTAATTCAATCATTTTACAAATGAACACCAAAACCATGAAGCTACGCCTTAATTACAAATAAACCAGAATAAACCTATTTACAAAAATTAACATAACAGGGACTTACGGGCGCAGTCTACCGCAATTTGCATCACTATTTATTTTTATTTTTTATTTGGACCAGATATTTTTTTTTATTATTTTAGACACAAAATGTGACTAAATTTGACTCTTGTGAAATTTTTTATCTCTCATAGTTTTCGCGTAATTGCTTGTTAAAGTCATATTTCTACATTTTTCCGTTTTAACGACTATACTAAAACCAACTGATATACCAAACTAAAAAAAAAAAAAAATCACAGTGGATAAAGACATTGCAGGCTACAATGACATGTTCATAAAATTTAGGAATAAAAATTATTTAAATTTTAAAAAATTGCTGAAACTGAAAATAAAAATTTTAAATATTAAACGACACCTCGAAAAGCACTTGACAAATGAACACAGACGTGTAAAACAAGTCTAAATACTTTATGGCGGCCCGCAGCATCAGGAAACCGCAATATAATACAATTAGAGAAAACTTATAGCATACAAGCGCATAGATAATTTAGAAGATATCGGACATAACTGTCAACGAGGTCTGCCCTCACACGTCTGCCCACATTCTGGTCGCTCACTTAAGTTGTTGCCCTCCCAGCTCCACCATATACACCCGCCACTGCACCCCGTGCTGTTCAACCCCGCGTGGCTGCTGTCTTTGTGTCGACTAAGAAATACGTAGTTGCAGTCAGTGTGTGATTTCATTAAATGAGATGTATACTTACGCTTCTTTGTTACACCTTCGCTTACACCGACTCAAAAAATAACAATAATTGTGTATTATTGTCCTAATAAATTGATTGGAATCTAAGCAATATAAAAATAATGTTATATTTTACAACTTCTTAGTGCATTTTTCAAGAGTATATTTTTTTGAAGTCGGTGTTATTTTTTGTTAATTTTTTTTTTTTTTTTGTGTTTTTAGTTTAGTATCGCGTACCTGAGGCTATATTTTACGGATTGTTTTATAGTTTTCGTACACACATACTGCTTGGTGAGTTGACTTGACATTTGTGTATTTCTTTCATCCTATATTTATTTTTTAAAACAGTGGTAATTTTTCCATTATTTTTTGCGTAATATTTATCTGAAGTAACTCAATTTGTTTTCGACAATCACAAAACTAAGTATACATTTATTACTTAGTTAGATGACTTGACTTTTGAGTATTTCATTCTTCATCTTGTGTTTATAATTTCTTATGCTGACCATTTTGATATTTTTAACGTAATATGACATATAGACGATATTATTTTTCCGCAGTTTATTAATATTGGTCATGTAAGTAAGATGCCTTAACTTATGTATTTCAATTTCATCCTATGTTCATCAAAATGGCGGACATTGTTATATTTTAGGATACAATGACATATTATGTGAAGAAACATGGTGCTAATTTACTAAATGCTAAGGTACTTCCGTGTGTTTTGTTGAACCTGTGTTCATATTTTTGTTTTGTTGCCACTTTTATATTTTATCATAATATGACACATTTAAGGAAATATTCTACTGAATTCCATTTATCTTTGTCCGCTTATACCACGTAGTAAGTTGACTTGATTTTGTATTTTGTCCTATAGTCTGATTTTCAACACAGCTATTTAATTTTCTAAAACTACCTCATACTCGGAACACGTATAGTACTCAGCAAGGTGAAAAAGCAATTTCTTCTTGTCTTGTTCGTATTTTATAAACGGTCACCATTTGAAAATATTTTGATAGCACGAAATATATAAGGGATCAATTTACAAAGTTTTACAAAACTCGGTACACATTCTTCTTAGTAAATTGGTACGGCTTTTAAGTATTTTTATCATGCTGTGTTAGCAGTTGCACAGTGGCGGATTTGAAATTTTTTTCACATTATATATCTAAATATAACATTATCAGAATTTCATGTAGCTCGGATACGAGCATATTACACAGTACAGTGACTTCAATGTTATGTGTTTTGATAATAACGTACACAATTTTTGAATCTGTTATCTTTCGAAATATTTTTCGACCACTTAATATATATGGAGGACCATTATTCAAAGATCGTTCAGGCTCGGTACATATTTAGTACTAAGTAACACTATTTTAATTTAAAGTTGTTGGTTCACGACACGTTTAGCAATACATGTACACCAGTTCCGAACATTTAACGACATAGCCTATATAGCAAATACTTAATTTTTACTACACGAATGCCAAAAAATTCAGTACCGATGAAAAGGCAATTTAATATTTATAAAGATTATTACCTAACTTTTAGTTAACGCGTCTTAATGTTGTAGGTCCACCATGTTAGAAGATAACATTAGAATGAAGTAATTTGCTAGAATTAAATATATCTATATGTAAGTAAACAATTTTAACCTTTAGTGTAAATGTACATATTTTGTGAGGAAACTAACCTTAGCAGTTATGCTAGTAACTTCTTGTTGCTGTAGGTTAATGTTATTATACTAGTGGCTAAAATATTCTACGGATAATTTCTGTTTGCTTCGTTTCTACTTTCAGTGGATTCCGTTTATATATATATGTATAGGGCCTATATAATATACAAGATCCATCTAAATTCAACCGACAAACTTCGGTATGTGATTCCTTATGAAAAATCAAGTAGAATATATACGGGACAATTTCTACCTAAAACTAATATTAAGGGTGGTATGAGCCAATAATCGCGGAAAATTTTAAGTGTATTTTTGTAAAATATTGGAAATGAAAAAGTACCTAATGATGACAAGTTGAGGATTGTTTTATACCACCGGGACCTTGAAATACACATGAGAATCACATCAATACTTTGCACCCTAATACAAAATACTAGGATGGCTACCCCTTTTATTACATCAGGAATTACGAACTTTTAACACGTTTTTTTTCTACTACAGAAGCACGTCAGAAGTTAAAAAGGTCGCCTTGTTGTAAATGCGTAGGACCAACCGTTTTCGTGTAAATTTCGTAAAAATGTGGACTGCAGCAAGACAGTTCTTACAACGTAGGCAATACGGCATACACGTTTGAATGGCTGGCGGCCGTACCAACTGCTGAGGGATGGGAGAGAATGAAGGCCTAACATCTCATCAATAGCTAAGATCATTAGATACAGTAACACAAATAATTGAACAATGTCAGAGAACCGGTAAAGGAATCGGCCATGGCCAATATAAAGGGATTCAACGCATCATTCGCGTTGAGTGATTTCGGGAAACCATGAGAAACAGGAACAAGAGTGGGCGGAGTCAGGAAATGAACCCGTAGATTCCTGTAACGTGATACACTTGCACCACCTCGCTCTTTGACGAGAATGGAGGAATGTTGTTGAATAACGTTATTACAAAAGAATGTTTGTTTTAGAACTGTCTGTGTATTGAAATACTCCTATTTTTTAAATATTAGTTTTAACATGTAGGTTTGAGCCCTGAATTACAGGCATTTAAAATTTAAATCCTGTTCATGTTAATGTCATCATTTAAATGGTATTTGTATTTCTGTTATATTGGGGCTGACATTATTACTTAGAATCACAGTCGTAGAAGTACAGGTCTGGACACTCGCCTGTCTGCCAATGATATGGATTTGACTCCGTTATGACTGAAAGCGCCACTAGTAATGACGTATTTTTTTTAACACTGCAGTATAGCGTCGTACTAGTAATTCTCCTAGCAGCTCCGAAATGAGTTTGCTCCTTGAAGTCCCGTTTACACAATGTTAAAACAACCCCACAGTCACGGCCGTAGAAGAACAGGTCTGGACACTCGCCTGGATATTTAACCCCCTTGTTGTTTGGCTGTAGTTTACCAAGTTACCAAAAATATTGTGTTTTATTGGCGGTAGAAAAGTGACATGTAATAAAAGGGGTAGCCACCCTAGTATTTTGTATTAGGGTGCAAGGTATTGATGTGATTCTTATGTGTATTTCAAGGTGCCGGTGGTAAAAAAACAATGCTCAACTTGTCATCATTAGGGGCTTCTTCATTTCCAATATTTTACAAAAATACACTTGAAATTTCCCGTGATTATTGGCTCATACCACCCTTAATATTAGTTTTAGGTAGAAATTGTCCCGCATATATTCTACTTGATTTTTCATAATAAATCACGTCCCGAAGTTTGTCGGCTAAATTTAGCTGAATCCTGTATATGTATACATATGTATATATAATTAATGTGTGTGTTTTATACGTTTATAGGTATGTAATGTGTACAAAGTGTTGCATGTTGGTCTGGCTGGTGGCGTGTTGCATCGTGTTAGGTGGACAGCCAGATGATTTAACCACAGTCATGGGTTTTCCCAGAGGTGCTGCGATACGCCCCAGAGATACGTAATTGGGATTCCCTGATGACACCTTTAGTTACATGTTTCTTGGCAGGTATGAGTGAGCTAATATCTATTTTTAGACCCTGGTCATCATGTTGCACCGCCGATTGACGTTACTAAACGAGCCATATAAAATCATCGGAACTGCGAAATAGAGGAAGTCTTTGGGAGTCTTTTGAAGTGGTATGAAGTGTGAGGTGGGACCCGAGTGTGGTGTGGCTCGGCATCGGTGCCAGTAGGGCGACGATGGACGTCGTACGATGTGACGAGCCACGGAGACGACAAACACTTGAGGTGTTCTGTTGGCGGCGGAGACGACGAGAAGAACTGCCTTGGGGGCTGCAACAGAGCGGCGAGGGTTGGCGTCGAGGCTTATTACACCAGCGGGCTGTAGAATGAACAGACAACACTTGGGGTGTTGTGTCGGCGCGGTGGAGCTGACATAGGGCTCCTTGGGGGTGGCAACACGGCGGTGGTGGTCGGCGTCGAGGCTAAGTTACATCAGAGGGTAGCACAAGGGACCAATGAGCCTAGGGGTGTTGTATTGGTGGCAGCAGTGAAGAAGGTATCGGCGTGCTACAGAAAGACGGTGAGCTACGGAGAACAACGCTGGAGATGTTGTATCGGCGAAAGCAGTCACTGGCAACTTAGGGGAGTTCGCTATTGGTCGTGCTAGAAGGTGGTGCTATGCTTGTGGAGAGAGACTGGTGAAGACACCTTGGTGACGTCAGAGTCTACTGTGAAACTTCAAGCACATATTTTCGGAGCAGTATTAGAGGAAACAGGAAGACTACTGCTAAGGTTCGAAGAACAAAAAGGAGGTGCGTGATGGAATTTGATCCGAAGACCTCAAGCGCGAAGACTGTGGTGCACTTGGGGTGCTGCGCAGCACATGGTGAGCCATCATCACTTCGGACTGTTAATGTTGGACATTTTCACTACTTGACAGACTGTTAATTGGATATATGACTGAACTTTTATTATAATTTGTGGTCTCAATTTAAATAGTTGTATACATCTATGTTCTTTAATCTTCAAAGTCAATTATTGTTTATGTGGTGCGGTAGTAACTGTGTGCACAATAAGGTTGCTGTGAAATTTATAGTTGATTGCTGTTTTGTGTATTTTTCTTAGTTTTGTAAGCTACTAAATCAATTACTTATTTAAACTCTTTTATTTACATATACTTATAAGACCTCTATTTTAAAGAGCTCAGAGAATATCCCACATGTAATTTCGGGAACTCGTACCTCTGTACATATAATGTATATAATCAGACCGATACACTTAGACACATATTGTGTGTGTGTGTGGTTTTTGTATTAAGGCTTATTTTCCACAGAAGGAAACTGCATCGACAATGACGACCGTTACTTTCACGCTCTACTGTGAATTGGTTTTCCAAGCGCGCGGCGCCCATTACCCTCATACGTGCTGCGCTGCGCCATGCACGCCACTCGTTGTGAATACTGCTATATCTCTGCATGTTAACACACACTTGATGACGTCAAATATAACACTTCCCGCGCAAGAACATTACATTAACTCATCTTTATTTCAACATTAATTTACATACTATATGACCAACCGCAATTCAAGGAATAATTTTGGCACCGATCTTTTCGTCATGTAGTTAAAGCTCACACAACTCAATATGTTGCATTAACCAACACACAGATAATTATAACTTACTGTAAGCTTTTGAATACATTTTACACTCCTCTGTTGTCAACTTCAGGTACTTCGGATCTTGCTGCCAATTACTAATTGTTTCTATGAACCGAATGGTTTCTTGGTTGCAATCTAAATTTTAGTTCCTGAAATAAATTTAGTGCTTGGTAGGTAGACAACAATTCCTTCGTATTTTTGCTGGAAGACTAAATTTTTTTTTTGCTCAGTGCGTATGCGAGAAATAATGGTTGGGGAAAACAAGTCAAGTGCTGCTAGTGGTTTAAACTTCTCGCAAGAAACTATGACTGACTAATTTTATTAACACTTAACGTCAAAATTTCATCATGCCAGGATTCACTTTGTCTACTGCAGCTGACGAACAATGTATTGCACACGCTACTATGACCTACCGATTGTATTTATTTTTAATTACCGCAGGTATACATTTCATTAGTTGACGGTTCATTCAACATTCAAAAGCATAGTTTTATGGAGAACGTGCCTGAGAGAATGCTTCTGAAATGCAAGTCTCAGAAACATATTTGCCTCCTTTATCACGAACTATGATACCAAATATGGTGGTAGGACACACGTTTCGAACGTGGCGCCTACATTGTCATGGAGTGAAGAAACCATTTCGCGAGCTGAATTAGCTCTGTGTAAAATGACATGCAAACACAAAGCCGGCTCTAATAGTTCGGCAGTGAAAGAGCTTTAAAATGATATCAAATTATCGCTTTGTCCGTAATTGCCTGACTCACTTTGATACGAAAATATTTTGTTCTAATTTCTTGAATTTTACAAACTAATTAATTAAATTTAACTTCGTAAACGCACAAGCAAAATATGTGATTACAAAATTCCTAATTGCTGTGATATGGCAAAGTTTGTTTCTACAAGAAGTATAAAGTGCTATTTTTAAAGTGATATCGCTTATAGTGGCCAGCGTAAAAATAACTAATATTTATACTCACATTACTTTGAGTTTGTTTAATTTGGCATTACGAAGCTTAGTGTCAATCGCACTCGTATTAACTAAAGATTTTTAAAATTCAGGTACTTTTACTAAAAACGTGTTACGTTTTATGGACATTACATTTTCAATAACTATAAAAGTTTTCATACCGTATTTTTCAGGATTTCACTATTTTACATAAGCAATTCATTTTGTTTAGTGTTATTATTCTTTGCATTGTATATTCAAATAATATTATTTGACACATCATTAAGGCCTTGTTACGGAGTTTTGCAGTGATTTCGAAAATAATTTTTTAATGCTACCTAATACTCATATCAAAATTTCGCTGCACAGTTTTGACACTAATAGGTTATAATTTGTAGCTGAATTTTTTTTTGTAGAACTATACTGAACGGTTTTTTAGATTTCATTACCCAAAGTACCACGTTTTTTGTCGTGAAAATAAGCAAAAATTAAGGAAATTAATTTTTTGCTGGTGAATGGTACATTATTTTTTTAAAAACGCGCCCACAGTATAGTGCATCGTGTGATTGCACATTTATTCAATTTTTTTCAAAACTTTTTGTTAAAAAATATTTGAGTTATTGGCACCAGTCTGCAAAATACTAAGGAACAAGCCCTTAATATACGTAACCTTGAAATGAAATACGCGATCGAAAGTATAAGGATTCCACTGAAAATGTATAATACGCAAATACTGTAGGCCCTATGCATTTAGTTAATATAACACTACTTACAGTTTTTATCAAAATACATCTTCTGGTCACGATAAATATTTGTTAAAGTCATTTTACAAATATCTGTAGCAATGCAATATATGATAAGTTATCCATACCACAACATTTGCATAAAACTACTACTTGGTCATAGCTGTTTACCAAACCGAAATAAGAAATTGAAAGTCAGACAAAATTGTTTGGCGTGAAAACCTACATTTGGTGTGAGCGGTATGAATAGGAAAAATATAAAAAGATTTATTTAAGATTGAGGGTGGATGAAGCGATATTACTGCTAGCAAATAATTGTGATCCTTGTAGGAGGTTGGGACTTGATGTCTCATTCGCGCAGATCACGAGTTAGCGTGAGTACTAACTAGATTCACGCCCGATCTAGCTGGAGTGACACCTTATACGATTCTCATCATACCCTAGAAGTGCTCAGCGGGACCGGCGGTATCGTAGGCTCTGCGAGCATATGCGCTAAACAAACGGTGGGTAGAAACTCGGCTGAGCCGATAACCATTTATTGTAGTTTTTATCCAAGTAACATACTTTGAAAAATTGTGTGGTCACTGTAAATTTAGTTTTGCTATTGGTATTTGTGTATAATGCGTTTATATTTACTTAAAAAAAAACTACGTATTTTTGTAGTATATATTGTAAAAACTGGCATCGAATATATATTGTATTAGTTCACAATAAAATTATAGCAGTCATCGCGTTAAAGAATGACATAATTATAAATTTACTAGGAAATATACAATTGTATTTACAATAAAACATTCGATATGCTCTTGCAAGAACACAGTTTACGTTTTGATCGATATATTACAATAGAATGCTTCAGTATTCACGTAGATTACTTAAAATAATTAATGTTTGGGCAAACAGCGATGTACCGTTATTGTTTAATTTAAACCACAGGATACGTGAGCGAAACATCAAGTGTAAGTTAGACTGTAAAAAGAGTTGTAGAACTTAATCTGATGGAATATGTTTGTGTATTGTTTATAACCTATATCGGTACGGTTCCTCTTTATCGTTTGTAGGTTTTCAGACATCGTCTACTTCAACATGAGTATACTCAGGAATTACTATTAATGAAATACACATTACATGAAAATCACAGTCATAAATATCCTTACCCGTCATAAACCTAGCTGGACAAATTACTGAAGAGCAGTTTCTACTTCACTAGTGTTGTAGGCCTACGTTTCAACGGAATTAATATGATAATTGTAAACTTGAAGTTAATTTATTTGGTACAAATATCACACTCGAGAAAACTTTAACATGTACAATGTCACAACGCCCTTCATTG